>JAODAL010012570.1:0-94881 GCA_025379985.1 Phyllomedusa bahiana
TTTTTTCCCCCCCCCCCTTTTTTTTTTGCCCCTTTTTTTTTTTGCCCTTTTTTTTTTTTCCCCCTTTTTTTTTTTTTTTTTTTTCCCCGGGGGGGGGAAACCCCCTTTTTTTTTTTTTTTTGGGGGGGGGGGGGGGGGGGGGGGTTTTTTTTTTTTTTTTTTTTTTTTTTTCCCTTTTCCCCCCCTTTTTTTTTTCCTTTTTTTTTTTTTTTTTTTTTTTTTTTCCCCCTTTTTTTTTTTTTTTTTTTTTTTTTTTTTTTTTTTTTTTTTTCCCCTCTTTTTTTTTTTTTTTTTTTTTCCCCCCTTTTTTTTTTCCCCAAATAAAAAAAAAAAAAAAAATTTTTTTTTAAAAAAAAAAAACCAAAAAACCCCAAAAAAAACCCTTTTTTTAAAAAAATTTTTTTTAAAAAAAAAAAAAATTTTTTTTTTTTCCTTTTTTAAAAAAAAAAATTTTAAAAAAAACCCCAAAATTAAAAAATAAAAAAAAAAAAAAACCCCCCCCTTTGGGTGTTAGTAAAAAAATTTTTTCCCAAAAAGGCACCTTGGCGCAAATTTCAAAAAAAAATTTTTTTTAATTTTTTTACGGTACCAGAACATAATGGAAAACCCACTTTTTTGGTTAAATTTGGGGGATGATATCAACCTGTAGACTACAAATAACACATCATTTTTACCAAAGATTTAAGGGGCCCCCAAAAACAAAACCCCCGGGAAACCCTGGGGCAAGTACGGGTTTTTTTTTACATTTTTTCCCCCATTCTTGATATTTTCCCCTTTATCCCTTTAAAAAAACCATTTTTTCTTTTTAATACTTTATTTTTTTTTATTTTAAAAAAATTTTTACTTTCGTTGGGCCCCTGGGGGGGAAATTTCCCCTTGGGGCGCAATTTTTTTTAAATATTTGAAATATTACTATATTGCTGAATAGGAAGTAATGGCCTTCAGTTGCCCCAAGTTTCCATGTAACGGTCGCCCCAGTGCTTTGTCACGTAGCCGGGCAGTTTGTTGCGGACTGTACTTTTCTGCCAAAAAATTTTAACAACATAGATTTCAGGGTTGTGGTTTACCAATATCTTAGGGGAAATGACGGGGATTGGGAATTTTATCTGTTTTAGGCAGTCTTGGGCGAAATAAAGGTTTTACCTCCCAAGATTAAGCCCCCCCACACCCCTTTTTATTGATCGTTATCTTATCCTTTAAGGGTTAATTGACGTTAACTCAGTTTTATGATGATTTTACAAATAAATTTGTTATATTTTTGGATATGTGATCATGCCCTTACATTAGTGATTTTTAAAAAGTATAATGTTGAAACCTTAAAAGGGGGTTTTCCCACGATCTCTTCATACCCCCCTGTACCATTGTTCGCTCTGTTGCCCCCAGAAGGGGGGGTGTTGATTTTTTTAAATTGTATATCATGTGACCCAGCAGGATCTCCCACCCTTTTCTCAGTCTAGTCAAAGAGGTTTTTTTATGTAAAGCTTTGTGAGTAGCTGGAGGAAAGTTTTTGCCTCCAGCAAAAAGGGGCCTATTTCAAATCCGGCGAACAAACCTTTGTTTTTTTTTTTTTCTTTATCAATCAAAAACCCTCATTGGGGTTTCTTGTTTATTTATTTGCACTGTTTGACTAATTATAAGGAGAACAAAAAGGAAGGGGTAAGGGACAGCCCCCGGGGGTTGAACACTCAGTACTCCGAAGGAAAAATGTGTCTGAGCATGTCTGCCAGGACTGAGGAGTTCTCAGCCCGGGTCAAACCCTGGAGAGAGCTGTAAAAAAAAGATTCATAAAGACAGTAAAACAAAAATGGGCAAAAATTTTTAATAATAATGAATGGTGAAAATGTTTTTTTATTTTTTTGCGCTTCCCAGTCAATTTTTACTTTTGACAAAACCCTTTTAAATATCATTATTAAACCCTGCATATCAAAGTATCCTACGTCGGGTATAAAACCCATTTTGTTTATATGTTAAAATTTTTTATTAGTGATTAATTAATTTTGTTGGTTATTATATTGGAATGGGTCTTTTTGGGTTTAGCTCTTAACCGGGTAATGAATTTGAATCATTGGTAGTTTTAGATTTTTTTTTTTGTAATGGTTTTTTATAAAATAACACAATCACGGCAAATCTTTTTTTTAAACTTTTGAAATTTGATAAAAATTTATGAGATAATATCCTGCCTTTTTATTTACATATTAAATGACGGCTCTTTCGCTTATTTAGTTATTTATTGTTTTCTGTTTTTATAGTAAAACCACATAGATACTTTTAAAAAGAAGCACTTGTTGGGCCTCACTCTGCGGTGACCGATGGCTGCAATACAATACATTAACAAACTTAGGTTATGTCTCTAGCACGGGAATACAAATTGTATTTTTGGGTTTTTTTAGTTTTTTAAAAGCGCAGAAGATATATTGTTCGTGCGGCCCCATGGCGGCAAAAAAAAAGACACTGTAGTCCCCACGCTCATCTTTTCTCCTCTCGTCTTCTGGCCCCCGGCATATTATACAACATTGATAATTCCGGGTTTTTTGTTTCTCCCGTCTCCCATACAATACAATTTATGGCGAGTCAAAAAAACGAGAAGCGACCGTGTTTTTTGTAAAAGCATAAAAAAAAAACCCAAGTCCTGCATGGGAAAAAAAAAGGCCTCTTTGGGGCCTTTTTTGTCCGAGCAGTGGAGACATAGCCTTAGTTACCATATAAGGTGCAAAATTTTTTTGTAATATATTTTCATACTGCGGCAGTTTTGTGGCAGTCAAAATTCGCAAGGGCGTTTTCGTGATTTATTTTTTGTACAAAAACCTTTTGTTGTGATTAGCTGATACCCCTTTAGGGATCATATTAGGATCCAGCTCCACATCCCATCTATTTATTTTTTGTTTTTTTGGGGCCGAAGAAAATAATGAGCAGGGATTTTTCATCAATTTTTGTGGTAATTTCAATTGCTAAGAAAAAAAAACATGATACAAAAACTTAATACATTACTAAAAATAACTTGATTCTTTTTTATTTTTTTATTTTTAGAGAGTTAAAGGGATTTAGGATTTTTGTTGAAGGACAAACCGTTTTTCCCAAAGGGACAATAAAAAAAAAAGCATCCCATAAAATATGTCATTTGTCCCCCAAAAATAAACGTGTAGAATATGAGTACTTTTTCTATGAAAAAAAAAAAAAAAACCTCCCCTAAACCCGCTCCTTTTTATTCCATCCACTTATTTTAAGGGAGGTAAGATTACCATAATATTTATATCGTCATTTTTTCAAAAACACTTTCAATATGTTGAAAAATTTTTGAAGAAGTTTTCTATTTCTTCATGATTGAGAACACCTTTTTTCATAAAAAGGATTTTTTTTTTTAAAAAAAAATCCATTTTAAATGGTCCAAGGGTCAGTGGGAACTGACCCCCTCGGGACCGTTGGAAACGATGTGGATCCACGGGATCACCGCAGCGAATGGTAGATAAGACCCATCCCAGGGAGGGGGACCCAAAGGGGCCCCCGGGGTCTTAACCGGAGCTCGCTGCAAGCCGGGTGGACTTCGCCACGGGGGGAAACCCCCCGGGCCTCACCCGACAGGGTACCCGCAGGGGCAGCCAAAGGGGCAGGACAGGAACGCCAGCACTGGGAGCATATCAGACACATACTATAGAACGGCTTCAGATCCCAGGTGGGGCAGGCAGGTACAAGACAGGAAAAAAGGTAAACTTTAAAAAATGACAGGAACAGCAGGGAAAAAATGTAGCAAAAAGGGAAAAGCAGAGAAAAAAGGAAGGGACAAAAAGCAGAACACAGCATATCTGGACAGGCCAACTGCAGGAATACCAAGTACGGACAGGACCAACGCAGGAATACAACAAGGACAGGACAGGACCAACCTGCAGGAATCAGCAAGTACAGGGCAGGACCAACGCAGGAATACACAAGTACAGGACAGGGCCAACGCAGGGAAAACAGAAGTACAGGGCGGCAACGGCAGGAATACAGCAAGTACAGGAAGGACCAACTGCAAGGGGTACAGCAATACAGACAGGCCAACGGGAGGAAAAACAGAATAAAGGGCAGGGCCAGCAGCAGGTACTGGAAGTACCACGGCGGAATAAACAGGTCTGGCAGGACCAAGACGGGAAAACACAGGTACGGACGACCAACGCAGGAAAAACAGCAGGGATGGGGCAGGTCCAATGGCAGGAATAAGCAGGTACGGGCAATCCAATGGCAGGGGTACATCAATAAGGACATGGAAAGGGAGGAATACAGCAGGTACTTTTTGGGAAAAGAAAGACGACAGGTGGTCAGGAGCTCTGATGACTGCAGGAACTGAAACCGGGATCTCCAGGGTTAAATCCAGAGTACAAACCTAAGAAGCTGGCAGAAACTATGAAAAGGCAGAGGCAACACACACACACAAGAACTGACACCGGACAAAGGCAAAAGTTCCCTTAAGCCAGGGGTCACAGGGCAATAGGATTATTTTTTTTAAGACAATATTTGTATTAAAAAAATTAAGAATTTTTATCGACAAAAAGTATTGTGCTCATTTATGTGAAAAATACAAAAGTCTTTTCACAGGAATCTATCATCATAAAAAAAACAAGCTTTTGCATTCTAGAAATAACTTAAGGCTAACAGGGTTCCGATTTAACTCCCTCAAGAGATTTTCCCCTTTAAAACCCCCAAAAACCCCCCTCCCGAGCAGACCCAAGGGCCAAACCACAAGTTATAAGGTAAACTTAACCCGTGGTACGTAAGTCAAACAATACTGGAGACTATTACGTACTGACTTAAAGGGGGTTTTCTCACCATGTTTTCCGAGCCAAGACACTTTAGATCAGCATTCGGGCTCTTTTTAGGTGTATTCTTAATAGCAGCAATTTGCATAAACACTTCGTATTTACACTTTTTAAGTGCACTGACATGAATCAAAAATCTTAATCTATAATGCAAACCGCTTCAAACTCAAAGTAAAAAATTCAAAAGTTTTACTCTCCTTTTTTTGTTAGAATAACACCTGTTTTTCAATCTGCTGAAAGTCCTTTTGGGCCCAACCTTTGTAGTCATTCATGCATCAATCCTAGAGAAACCCGTTCTTCAACAGTTAAAATTCTTCATTCCCCATAAAACATCAATTTGGAAAAAAACTTCATTTACTGTTCCCTTTCTGTTTAAAATAATCTTTGTAGTGAGACAAACCCCTTTAATGATAAAAAAACCATGAACTAAGTTTTGGGATTATCCCAAAAGGGGTTTTCCACATGACTTTCCAACTGTCCATTCTGCTCTTTTGAAGTTCTGGGGTACAGCCAAACACAACGCTCACCTTACTCAGAATTCCATAAACAGAATGAAGAGTTTTTTCCATGCATAATCATCCTCCGTTTAAAGCCAAGACTTTTTGGGGGGGTTTTTCCGAGATATTGGGTTCCCAAAGGGACCCCACCACTACACTTTTTGGGATATCCTAGCATTATCCCAAAGTGGGGACATGGACAACCCCTTTTAACTGCTCATGTATGTTTCTTAGACACAATGGATGAACACACTATTTCAGTGATAGGCATACAATGTTTACACCTATTTCATGTTGCTAAAAGATAAGAAAAAGATATTTTCAAAAGATCTGACGTTAAGAATGGGAGCTACTTTCACAGTATAAAATCAATAAGCTGGAGGGGTCTTGTGGGAAGAACGTTGATTTTTTTTTTTTTTTAAGAGGTCCTTTACTTTTCTCATGAAAATAAAAGTTTCTAAAAATCAACCTGGTGCTTTCCCTAGTATTAAAGGGGTTTTCCCCTCCATAAAAGACGCATAACAAAAAAACTTTCGCCCCTTTCCCTCCCTAGTTCCAGAACTACATCTGTCCGGTCTTCTGTTGTCATTCTGCAGCCACTATTTGACAACAGCTGTCACGTGCCTCTAATTTGCATCATCGTTCAGAAGTAGATAGCTTGGAAAGGTGATATATATTTACAGGAACATGACTGCTGAATGACAACAAAAGACTGAAAAGGGTGACCTGAAAAAGGGACTGGAGGAGGCGGTATAATTTTTTGTTTTTTTTGGGGAATAGGGGCTGGTTGTTAGAGCACTCCTTATAAAGATCTATTATACAATTTTGGTAAACCTCCACCAGACAGATATTTGGAGGAGATATACTGTCTAATAGTAGGACTGTCTTTGTTGCCCATAGCAACCACTTAGCTTTTATTTTTTTAACCCCTTACGTGAGGGCCCTTTTTTTTGGGACTTTTTTTTTTCTCTTCCCCCTTTCCCCAAAAACAAAAACTTTTTTTTTTTTTTCATCTGCTGACATTTTCAGAGCGCTTTTTTTTGCGGGGGCAAATTCTTTTTTAAAAAGGGGTTTCATTGTCCATTTAAATACAAAAACTGCAAAAAACTGAAGTGGGGCAAAAGTAAAAAAAAAAGTACTTGCGCTAGGTTTCGGGGGGTTTTTTCTTTTTTTTTTAGGGTTAAATCTTCGGATAGATGATAGTTACTGATTCTACAGTTTATACCCAAACCCCAATTTCAAACAGTACGGTTTTTGTTTTGTTTTGCTACCGAAAAAAAAAATCAAAAAATTTTCTATTTTTTAAAATTTTTTCCATGGGGCCATTTTCTGGGCCAAAAACTTTTTTGTACTCTATTACGGACTTAATGAGGGTGAATTTTTAGGAGTGAATTTGCACTTTTTTTTGGGTTTCTTTTTGAATAATGTAATTTTTTTTGACCTTTTACCCAATTTTTGGGGAAATGAAAGACCCAAAAAACATCAATTTTGGTATTCATTTTTTTTTTCTTCCACGGGTTACAAACAAGAAAATTTTTTTAAAATTTTTAATAGTTTGGAGTTTTCAGACTGGTGATACCAATTAGTGTAACTTTTATTTTATTTTTTGTGTTTGTACAGGAAAAGAGGGGTGATTTGAAACTTTTTTTTTTTTACACTTTAAAAATTTTTTTTTTTTTTACTTGAAATTGTGACCCCTATGGTGCTCTACCACTAGGAGGTGTAATCATTTATACAGGCTATTGCAATGTATAAACAAACAAAGGGGTACAGATATGGGGTTTTATACTTCGACATAATCAAAAACATGGCCCCATGGAAGCCTTCACAAGGACCACGCGTTCTCACTGCAGAGGCCCTGATTGCAGTTAACGGTGCGATTGTGCTTTCATCGCCGTCCATGCTGTTACCGGCGGTTGTCAGCTGCAATTAGCAGCTGGCACCCACTGCCTTTAGCAAAAAACAATCTTTAAATGCGGTAACATTTTTTTAAACTGCTTGGAAACTAAAGCTTATCTCTGAATGGTTGCTATGGTCAACAGAGGCAGTTTACCAGACAGTTTTCATAAATGAGGCCCTTTGTTAAGAAATACCCGAAAAATGTGTGCATCTAACGCTATTGTAATTAGCTCACATACATTAAATGTATGCACTGCTAACCTCTAAGGAAGAATAAGTATGGAGGTTTGCAGCTTATGAATATAAAAGAGTTTTATAATTTGTTTTCATACAGTGAACAAATGCATTTTGTTGAGTGAGATCAGCTTTAAAAGTCTACAGAAAGAATTGTTATGCTATGGTTTTCATGTCTGTACCCAGGACTGTGAAGTCGGAGCCCATTTTGTAGGAGTCAGAGTCGAAGTCAGAGTTGTCATGAAATGGACCAACTCAGAATCCCAAAATATATAATAAATTGGTACTGTTAGTTCCATGCTAAGAGCAAGCGGAATTGGGTATTGCCATTGCTACTACTCCCATATCTTCAGCCTCATCACATGAGGAGTGTAATTGATGACATGGAGCAGGCAAAGCGTTACCGCAGCTGAAAAGATCCCACTCCCATAGCAAACAGATTGACTAGATTTCAGCAAAAATTTTTCAAAGAGGTAGAAGACTTCAACTGTTCATCAAAACTGACTGTGCCTGAGGCAATTCCTTTATACCCTGAGATTGTTAGAGATGTTGCCTCTGTGGTCACCGCTTTGCCCCAATCCAAGTTAGTGTAGAGAGGCCGTTCTCTAGCCTGGAAATGATGAGATCAGATTTGAGGTCATCTATGAAAGATCTGATGGAGGCGATACTATTTCTCAGAACAAATTCATAGACACCCCAAATGTTATTGAGGAAGTTTTTGTTGAAAACTGTTTTTTTTCCACTTACTGCAACGTTTTACTTATTTACAATTTTTTTTAAAGTTTTTTGTGGTCTAAAGTTGTATCCAATAAATATATTTTACACCGACAAGCAAAAGGGTAACAATGTTTAGATCTTCTGACTTTGAGGGTCCATATCTCACCATTCACTACAGCTTTGACCGTGAGACTCCCAACATTTTATAGACAATCATCTTGGCTCTCATACATAACTTTGACCTGCAACTATTTAGCATATGCTTAGGTGTGCAGATTCTTGTTATGTAACTGCGTTGTTACTGTTCTCTCCTGGTGTACAAATTACACGTTCATGTTCCGTAATAGCTCAGTGTGTTATTAGGCTGATTCCCAAGCAATAGGTCACTGGTCGAGCAGCCATGAAAATTTCCCAAGAAAAGAGAAACCGCATCATCCAGCCCAGCGATAGTGGTCACTCCACCCCGGGCCCAAAAAAAATTGCCCAAAAAAGCATCATTGGGGCTATGACGTGGAGGGGAAAAAGAAAATTGGAAAATCCTTCAAACCCCCTTTTTAAAAAGCCAAGAGGTGGACGTTTCCAAAAGGGAAAATATCAGAGTCAACAATCGCTCAAAAAAAAAGGGGCAAAAAATTTTTAATGCACAGACTCGGTAGTGGAGGCGGCTCAAATTTTTTATGAGTGAGATCACGGATGTCCATTTCCCCGGGGGGGGCAAGGCTTTTTACAGGTCTGGAATGATGGCCCAAAAAAAAGGGGGAAAAAAGCTTAGACTTTAATAAGGGAAACCCTCGACTTAGTTTTTTCCAAAAATTTTGAAAAATGTAAAAAATTGGAAACCGGAGATTTTGGAAAATGGACTAGTTTAAAAGCCAATAAATCAGGCTTATTTGGGGTGCAAATTTTGGGGTTTTTTGGGAAAAATCAAGGGAAAAAAAAAGGGGGGTTTAAACGTCGAGAAAATTGGAAAAAAACTGGGCGGTTCGGGGGAGGGAAACCTGGGGTGAAATGATTTTTGTTTCACAGCCAAATTGATGGACCGGAATTTTTGTTTGATTAAGCGAGCTATAAGTGAGTATCCTGCAAATGGTTTTCTTCTAAAACTCGGGTACCCCAAAGGGTAAAGAAAAGGGGGAATAGTTTTCCAGCCGGAAAAACAACCTGATTCGTCCAAACAAAGTTGGGGGGGAAGAAAAAGGTTTTTTAAAGACAATGAAGTAGAGTTGCTGTATTGGGTCCCCTCCCCACAACCTAAAACCCAAATTGAAGAAAAAACTGTTTTCATTCCCCAAATCAAGTAACCCCAACATTGGGGGGTGTGTAAAAGGGACCTGGGGGTTTAGAATTGGTTAAAAGAAAGCTTGAATCGATCCGACATTTCCCAGAAAGGAAATTTAGGGGAGTGCTGAAAGCCAAAAAGGGGGTTTTAACAAATGCTAACAAAATAAAAAACAAATTAAAATTTTTGATTTTAAGGGGCAAAAGATTAAAAAATTGGGAGTTTTCCAAAGCAAAAATCGCAGAACTTTAAACAATTTCAAAAAACTTTTCAAGTCCCGGGTTTATTTAGCAGATTTGCAAGATGATTGTCTGTCTGTAAAATGATTGTTTCCTCATGAACAGAGCGTATGGAAGGGAAGATATGAGCCTGAAAATCCCAAAAAAATCAAAACATAGTTAAACCCTTTTTTTTTTGTCAGTGGGATGTTTACCTAAATTCTTGATTAAGTATAAAAGGGGATTTAAAAAGCCTCATTGGGTTTTTTTTATTTTAAATAAAGAAAATTTAAACACTTAAACTTTAAACCCTTTTATGAGGGGGTGGGAAATCGGAGCTTTCGCTTACCCCACCCCAACCCTGTCGTACCAAAAGTTGAAAGTGTGTTGAATCAGATTGCAAAATTGGGTTTCCCCCCCTTGCCCGGGCCCTTTTTTATGTTGTTTGGGTTTTAAACAAAAATCTGCCTTTGTAATGGGAAACCCCGGCCATTTAAGGGGCTTATACAGGAGGGGGACCCTTTTGGTGGGGTTTTTTCCCCCAGGGAAACAAAGTTTAAAAAAAGCCTAATGTATTTGGCCCCAGAGTAGTTTATCGATTAAAACAAGCATTTGCAGCAAAAAAATAGGTTTAAAATTTTGGGTTTTTGGTTTGAATTTTTTCCCTTAAATTCTTTTACATTACATTAGCTGAAAAATTTTTTGTCCCTAAAATTTAATTTTTCGTTTTTTGTTTTTCCCTTAAAGAGTGGCATCCCGTTTGGAAAGATGGGGTGCCGAAAAAGAATTAAAAGAAATTTTTTTAAAGTTTTTATTTGGAAAGGGCCGATACAAAGCCATTAAAGAAGGGAAAAGAAGGCTGGAAAAACATATCCCAAAAGCCCTTTACAGTATTCTTACGACCTGTGATGAGATCAATTTGCTCGGCTTTTTTCAACAACTAAAGCACCTTCATTATGTGGCTTACAAAAACATTTTGTAAATTTTAGGGCCGACCATTACCGTGGCCCTGAACATGAAATGAGAGAGAAAAGGAAATTTTTAATGTATAGGGTTTTTGGTAAAGGGATGTGGGGAAATTAAATTTTTGAATAGGGGGCTTCCCAAGGGTTTCCCCAAAAAACATTAAAGGGGCCAGACTAAAAAAAAAAAAAATTTAGATTTTTTCCTTTCCTCCATAAAATCCTTTCCCGTCTGTTTTTTAATTGGGGGGGTTACAGGCCCTTTTGGGGAAAGGCCCTTGCCCCAAAGGGAAACTGACAAATGCGGAAAAAACCCAAAAATGTCGGCCCCTGCCTTGGGGCGTACTATATCCCTTTTCTTTTCCAGGCCCCCGGGCTACACATTTTGGGACAAAAAAACCATAGTAAACAAATAAACCACAGCCTTTAAATTTTTCTTAGAAAGTTTTCCCAAAAAGAAAAATTGGAAAAAAAAGTAAGAAAAAAAAAGGAGGGGGGTCTGTATGTCCCCCTTTAAACAGGGCAAAAAAAGTTTACATTAAGTACAAAACATCGAGTTTCTTTTCCCAATTTTTTTGGGGGGGCACAGCATTTGGGAATTTCCCAAAAATACCCAATAGGGTGGGGAAAAATCAAAAGGGAAAAAAAATTTTGGGGCAGCAAAAGGAAGTCGGGCATGCCTTCACTGACACCAAAATTTTGGGGTTTTGGGAGAAAATTTGAAAAAATTTGGAACGAGGCCCATGTTTTAAAACCTTTCAAGGGCCCGGGGAAGCCGGGGGCAAGGGAAAGGGAGGGATCGACCCCTTTTTTTGGAAAAAATTTTGGGGCTCTGGAATGTAAAGGGTTTTACCTCTTGACTGGAAGACCTTTTAAAATTTCCCGCCGGATAAACGACAATGGGCCACAAGGCCCTTAAAGGGAGACCTTTTTGGAAAAAACAAAAAGGGAGTTGGAGTGCATCAAAGGCCAAAAAGGGCTGGGTGGGGAGATCCAGGGTGGGGCCCCCCGGGCAAAATCCAAACAATTAAAACCGCTCTTTAGGGGAGAGGGGGAGGGGGGGAAAAAAGGGGGGCAGAAATATGTTTTTCATTGGGGGGTAAATGAGGAAAAAACCCCCCTTAGGGAGAAATTTATTGGGTTGGGGTGTAGAAAAGACTTTTCGACCCAAAAAAGTGGGTTTCCAAAAAAAAAACCCCCAATTCAACACTCGAAGAATTTGATGTAAAGGGCCAAAAAGGAAGGCCACTTTCCAAGAAAGTAAAAAGGGGGGAGACTTTTTTACAATGGTTCAAGGGGGGAAGAATTTTCCTTTTGGGCCTTTAAAAACAGGGGGTTTAAATCCATGACTCATTGGGCCCAAAAACAAATTGGGGATGGAGCGAGCGACCCCCTGAAAAAATTTAGGACCTGTGGACGGGAGGCCAAAACCACGAAAAAGAAAAAAGGGGCAAAAGCTGCCCCCCTTTTAAAAAAAGGGAAAAGGCCCCCGGCCCGCACCCACCCCAAAGGAATTGAAACCGGGGGAAAGAAAAAAAATTCAAAGATACGGGCAAAAAATGTTTGGGTTTTCAGGAAAAAAACGTGGTCTGAAACCACAAATCTACAGACCCCGGGCCCCACACCCCTGACTTCATGAAAGAATTAGTGCATCCACAGCCAAAACCAAGGATCCATCAAAGTCTGACTGAGGAGATTGTTGATCTGGTTCTCAACTCCTGGACTGAAAATCTAACAGAGATGGAACTGAGCATTCTGCCCGATAAAGGCTCATTGAGGCATGCAGGAAAGCCACACGGCTCTTGTTGCCTCCTGCTTATTCAGGTAAGCCACCGTAATGGTGTCTTCGTTCTGAATCTGAACTTGATAACCCTAAAGAAGAGGGGACAGATGTGAGTGCACTAGAAAGATGGCACTGAGCTCCAGGACATTGATCTGCAGACAGGATTTTCAGGGGAACCATAGACCTGGAGTCCTCCAGGAGCCAGTACGGGCTCCCCACTCTGGGGTGCTGGCATCCGTGGTGATGATCAGCCTTTCCCTGAAGGAATGCAGGAGACACTAGCCACCAGTTGAGGTCGAAATGAAGTTGGGATGGAAGCAGAATTTTCTTGTCCAGGGCAAATAGTGAGCCGTTCCAGCGAGCAAGAGTGGCCTGCTGGAGAATGAAACAGCATGGCTTAGAAAGCTACAACCATCCTGCCCAGGACTCTGATGCAAGATGTACAGGTAGCGTTTTCGGAGAAGAAAAACCTCTAACCATAAGAGATGGATCTTCGCTTGCGAGAACTATATCCAGGAATTTCATCCACTGGAGTAGGACCATGCAAGATTTATCATAGTTGACAATCTGCCTGAAGTGTGTTAAGGCATCCAGAAAAACCTGATGCTGTCCAGGTTGGTGCTTCACAACAGGGCCTTCACAATAAGATCATCCTGGTAAGGGATGATGGCAATCTCCCTGATGCAATGAATCGCCATGAGGGGTGCCACTAGTGAAGAACCTTTTTAAGTGGAATAACTTTCCGGCCAAGGGAAGCATGAGCGATTTTAGGCAAAATTGCCAGGAAGGTGCAGACTTAGAAAACATCCTCTTGGACCCTGAGAAATGGACCCTGAGAAATGGATGGAGCCATGTACCATAAAATCCTGAGTGACAACCTCCTTCCCTCCGCCAGGACATTTAAAAATGGGTCATGGATGGGTCTTCCAGCAAGACAATGACCCAAAACATACAGCCAAGGCAACAAAGGAGTGGCTCAAAAAGAAGCAAATTAAGGTCATGGAGTAGCCTAGCCAGTCTCCAGACCTTAATCACATAGAAAACTTATGGAGGGAGTTGAAGCACCAAGTTGCTAAGCGACAACCTCGAAATCTTAATGATCTAGAGATGATCAGCAAAGAGGAGTGGACCAAAATCCCTCCTGAAATTTGCTCAAACCTTATCATCAACAACATAAAATGTCTGACTGCTGTGCTTGTCAACAAGGGTTTTGCCACCAAGTATTAAAGGGGTTGTCTTATTACATGGATTCATCTTACTTCAGTCCTGTTTTCTTGGTTTCATTTTGAATTCAGGGATGTGTTTACCGGCTTCTAGTAGGCTGCAGTAGAAGCCAGGTCTGTAGCTATAGCAACCAGTGCTGTCAGCCTATCATGAGAGATTGAACAGGTCTGTAGCTATAGCGACCTAAGTTGATGATGCAGCCCATACAAGAGGGGATATCTCAGAATATATAGGATACTGTTAATGGACACATATTGCAAAGTGACTTGTTTTTGCAAGATCTTTAACATAAAAAGCAATCATCGTGGTGAGAAAACCCCTCGTTTGCCAGAGGGATCATATCTTTATTGCTCACTTCAAAATGCAAATAAATTTATATAATTTATACAATATGATTTTCTGGATTTTATTTTGGATATTCTATCTCTCAATGTTCAAATTAACCTATCCTTAAAATTATAGACTGTTCATGTCTTTGTCAGTGGGTAAACTTACACAATCAGCAACGGATCAAATAATTATTTCCTTGACTGTATATGATGTGGGTATATAGTGTGTTCGTGTATACAGTTGAAACCAGAAGTTTACATACACTCTATAAAAAGACACATATGCATGTTTTTCTCAATGTCTGACATGAAATCAGAATAAACCTTTCCTGTTTTAGGTCAATTAGGAGTACCAAAATTATTTATATTTGATAAATGCCAGAATAATGAGAGAGACAGAATTTTTAAGGCATTTTTATTACTTTCTGAAAAGTCAAAAGTTTACATACATTTCATTAATATTTGGTAGCGTTGCCCTTAAACTGTATGACTTGGGTCAAACGTTCAGATATCTTTCCACAAGCTTCTCACAATAGTTGGTAGGAATTTTGGCCCATTCCTCCTGACAGAACTGGTGTAACTGAGTCAAGTTTGTAGGTCACCTTCCTTGCACCTGCCTTTTCAGCTTTGCTCAGAAATTTTCAATAGGATTGAGATCAGGACTTTGTGATGACCACTCCAAAACATTGACTTGGTTATCCTTAAGCCACATTGTAACCAGTTTGGCAGTATGCTTCAGGCCATTGTCTATTTGGAAGACCCATTTCCGCCCAAGCTTTAACTTCCTAGCTGGTTTCTAGAGACGTTGCTTCAGTATTGCCACATAATCTTCTTTCTTCATGATGCCATCTATTTTGTGAAGTGCTGCAGCCCCTCCTGCAGCAAAACAATCCCACAACATGATGCTGACACCGCCATGTTTCACAGTTGGGATGATGTTCTCTTCACCTTACTGATCAAGTGATGTTGTTGCCTTGTCAGGATTCTTGCTTTTTCCCGGAACTGAAGTACTTTATTGGCTGTGATGGTAGCACTGGTACATGTTGGATGCGATTTCATACATACATAGTTTGTCAGGCCGAAAAAAGACATACGTCCAACCAGTTCAGCCCATTTTGCTAAAGTGCTAAAGCGTTGATCCAGAGGAAGGCAAAAACCCCCATGAGGTAGAAGTCAATTGTCCTCATGTTAGGGAAAAAGTTACTTCCCGACTCCAATCTGGCAATCCCCTCTCCAGAATCCCAGTCACTATAACTTGTTATATTACATCTAGAAATGTCTCCAGACCCTTCTCCAGAATCCTGGTCACTATAACGTGTTATATTATCACGCTCCAGAAATGCATCCAAGCCCTTCTTGAACACTGTAAGTGAATTCACCATGACAATTTCCTCTGGCAGAGAGTTCCACAGTCTCACCGCTCTAACAGTAAAGAATCCCTTTCTATGTTTATGTAGAAACGTTCTTTCCTCAAGTCGTAGAGGATGCCCCCTTGTTCTAGATAAAGTCCTAGGTATAAATAAATCTTTAGCAAAATCTCTATATTGCCCCTTAATATATTTAAACATATTTATTATGTCCCCCCGAAGCCGTCTTTTCTCTAAACTAAATAACCCTAACCTTGCTAATCTTTCTGGGTATTGCAGTCTACTCAGTCCTTTTATTATTTTTGTTGCCCGCCTTTGTACCTGTTCAAGCTCTACAATGTCTTCCGTGTGAACTAGTGCCCAAAACTGTACACAATATTCCATGTGTGGTCTAACCAGTGACTTGTATAGTGGGAGAATAATGTTCCCATCATGTGCATCTATGCCCCTTTTAATACAACCCATGATCCTGCTGCCTGACACTGGCTGCTACAGTTAAGTTTAGTGTCCACCAGGATTCCCAAGTCCTTCTCCATGTCACTTTTACCCAGTGTTTTTCCATTTAACATGTAATAATGTAATGGATTTTTCCTCCCCATGTGCATAACCTTGCATTTATCAGTGATCAACCTCATCTGCCACTTCTCTGCCCAGGCCTCCAACCTATCCAGATCCCTTTGTAATAACACATTATCCTCTATTGTGTGGATTCCTTTACAGAGCTTAGTATCATCTGCAAAGATCGATATTCTACTGTGCAATCCCTGTGTAAGATCATTTATGAAAATATTAAAGAAGATAGGGCCCAATACTGAGCCCTGTGGTACCCCACTAGTAACAGGGATCCAGTCTGAGTATGCACCGTTAATTACTACCCTTTGTTTTCTATCACTGAGCCAGTTGCTTACCCACTTGCACACATTTTCCCCCAGTCCAAGCATTCTCATTTTACTTACCAACCTTTTATGTGGAACAGTATCAAATGCTTTAGAAAAATCCAAATATATGACATCCAGTGCCTCACCCCGATCCAGTCTGGAACTAACTTCAAACCTTCAAACATTTTACCCACAACAGAGGTTAAGCTTACCGGCCTATAGTTTCCTGGATCACTTTTTGACCCCTTTTTGAATATTGGCACCATATTTGCTATGCGCCAATCCTTTGGGACATACCCAGTTATTATACAGTCCATAAATATTAAGAATAGGGGCCTATCTATCACATTACTTAACTCCTTTAGGACACGCGGGTGTATACAGTCAGGGCCTGGGGGTTTGTGTATTTTAAGCTTCCTAAGGCGGAGCTGCACTTCTTCCTGGGTTAGACAAGAAACTTTTAAGTTGGAATTTACCTCCTCCCTTTGCTCATCAACAGGAAGCTCTTCCTCCTCGGTAAATACACTGGAGAAGAAATAGTTTAATAGGTTTGCTTTTTTCTCATCGCCCTCTATATAGTCTCTCCCTCAGTACTTTTTAAAGGGTCAACATTTTCTTTTAATCTTTTTACTATTTATATAGTTAAAAAATATTTTTGGCTTAGTGTTACTTTCTATGGCAATACGTTTTTCTGTCTCCAGCTTTGCTGCCTTAATAATTTTTTTACATATTTTATTTTTTTCCTTATAGCTTTTTAGTGCCTCTTTACTGCCCTCCTGTTTTAGTAGCTGAAACACTATCTTTTTGTTTTTTATTGCTTCCTTTAGATCCCTGTTGATCCACATTGGGTTTTTCCTGTTTCTAATTATTTTTTTTACCATATGGTATGTACCTCTCACAGTGGGTGCCTAAGATGTTTTTTTAAGACTCCCATTTATTTTTTGTTCTGCTATTTTTAAACACCTTGTCCCAGTCAATATGGTTTAGGGCCTCTCTAAGCAGGAAAAAATTAGCCTTACTCAAATTCAGAGTTTTTTTGTCTCAATGACAAAAATCTCTTTTGAAGGATAAATGGAAGTTTATTATATTATGGTCACAATTCCCTAGGTGCCCCTCAACCTGAACCTATGTTACTCTGTCAGGTCTATTAGTCAATATTAAGTCTAGAAGGGCCTCTAGTCGGTTCCTGCACCATTTGGGAAAGGTAATTATCTTTAGTTATCTTTGTGAGAGCTACAGGTTTCAGATTCCCAATTTATGTCTGGGTAGTTAAAGTCGCCCATAATAACAACCTCATTCTAATCAGTTGCTTCATCTATTTGTCTGAGGAGCATATCTTCGATGGGTTCTGTTATATTTGGGGGCCTATAGCAGACTCCTATTAGAATTATATTACTGTTAATAACCCCATGTATATCTACCCATAATGATTCCATCTATTCATTACTTGTACCTATATCTTCCCGCAGTGTTGGCCTCAGACAGGATTTTACATAGAGACAGACACCTCCCCCCTTCCGGTCTTTATGATCCCTTCTAAATAGACTGTATCCCTGTAAGTTAACCGCCCAGTCGTAGCTCTCGTCCAGCCATGTCTCAGTTATCCCCACTATGTCATATTTTTCTTCTTCAATTAATAATTCTAGTTCATTTATTTTGTTGGTCAGACTCCTGGCATTGGTCAGCATGCAATTTAGAGATTTTTTTTGTTTTCGTTCTTTTATTCCTGTTCTTTTTAACTATTGCTACACCCCCTCCCTCCACTCCACCCCCTGATTTATTACTAATTCCCAGCTCTCTATCTTCACTATCTTGCATGCTATATGTGTAGTTACCCTTCCCCTCCCCCCCCCCCCAGTCCCTAGTTTACATATTCCTCCAGCTTCCTAGCCATTTTGTCCCCCAATACAGTACAGGAAATAAAACCTGGCTGGCACCTGCCAATTCATTGGCATCTTTTAACCATTAATACTGCCTGTTGTCCTCCAAATAACCAGATTCCATTAACGCTGCGATTCGAAGACACCATTTTTTCAGAAAACATTGACTAGACTTGTGGGTGGCTTAAATAGCATCCATAAACCCGCATTTTGATAAAATGTTTATACGTTGTTGCAAATCACCCTGATATGGCTCATCAAAACTTGTAAATTACTATTATAAAGAAAGGTAAGTGAATTTCAGGCAAAAAAATTAAATAGACAGTAAAAGCCACATGGTGGCAAGTGATGTAGACTGCTACGTAAATGTTTAGATATTAGTGTTACCTAAAACAGTGAATAATACTGAATGTTGTCTGTAATCTATCATGTCTGCCCCTCACCTCCTGTCTCTTTCCCCCTCCTTGTAGATTGTAAGCCCTCGCGGGTCGGGTCCTCTCTCCCTCTGTCGTGCCAATTGTCATTATCCCTTATCACTGTACTCGTTTGACTTGTAATGTATGTAACCCCATCGAATGTACAGCGCCCTGGAATCAATGGCGCTTTAAAATAAATAATAATAAAATAATAATAATGTTTACATTGAAACTGGAAAAATAAACTAATAATAATAAATATTCCTTACATGTTACAAATAAGTAAATTGGAGAGAGTTTCAAGGAGCGGCGGGGCCCTTGCTTTATGTTAAAACTACCCAAATCCTATTTTAACGACTATTACATATTCAAAGGCTGACATTGAGCCACCTCTTAAACACAACCAAAAGAAACAATCTTTTAAAGGATATTACAGATCATTATTGGCAACAATTATAGAGGGTGAGAATTTGAATAAAACAATTTTTTTTCTATAGAACACATTGTCACCCTAATATCTATATATTTGATATCAATGGAATAGTACTGAACAATAGAATAAAATTATGCTATGTCTACACGGCATCGGATTACAGTCGGATTTTTAAGTGTATTAAATATTTAGAATCCGCAAAAATCCAACTGTAAATCATCCCCATATATCACAATACAAAATCCGAGATGTAGTCTACACAGCTCGGATGTTCTGAGGTCGGATTTCAAACACGAAATCTGTTTAAAAATCTTAGAACATGTTCTAAAATCCTTCATATTATGGCGGATTACAGTACAGTTCAATGCAGGGAGTCTCTGACAGCCCTTATCAGTGCTTGAACATCAGATGCCATTCCATCATTCTTGTCTGGCACGGAGTCCGCGTCAGAGGCCGTATCCAGGAATGGGGCCTCTATATCCGCTTTAGGAGTGGGTGGTTTAGGTGCATCATACTTGGAAAGGGACATGGTAACCAGAGGGCGCAGAACAGGGGACAAAAAGCCCATAGGGCCAGCTGCCACACCAATGTTGCTGTATCCTCCGGAGAAAGCCAGGAGATGCCTTGGAGAAACACCAGGAGTGAAATTCTGGCAAAATGGCATCCAAACTCTGCCCCAGAGAAAACCCAGGCAGCTGAAGACTCTGCCCACATCCTGGGAGGGAGTAGTAGCCAAGTGTGAGGCCCAAGGAGCGGTACAAGCCAAGAAAAGGCCTAGGCCCTAGAATAGCCAGAGACTAAATTTTCTATGTGGCTACGGAATGTGTCGGAGGGGTAAGATGAATGACCCCCTCAAAAGAAAAAAACGCCATGAAACTGGGGCCACTGGCTGAAGGTGTGGTATTGTGGTGGTACCGTAGCGGACCATCAGAAGGGCCATATGGGTACAAAAGTGTCCCTGTTGCCCCATGGTATCACGCATCATCTTCAGTGGGGTTACAAGAATCCAAAAGTAAACCGCAGAGGCGGTGAGTGAGGTCGGGTGATTGGTGCATAAAGAGAAAAAGATAGCAGCTGGCTAGTGTTATGGAATGTATTAGGTGAAATGTCTATTTCACCCAAAAGATGGCGCCTGTGTCCAGACACACCCTGTTGTGCCTTTAATATAATCAAGATGGTCACTGGCCTGAACTATTTTGCTTCTCTTAAACAAAGGTGGGCTGTGCCAATCAAATATGTAGATAAGATAATCCAATGAAGAGGGTGTATGTAATGTCACATGTTGCTTATGGAATGTTGTTATGCCCAAAGTATAAAAACTTGTGCTTTTGGAATAAAGCAGAGAACTCATTTGACTGTCAGGCTGTGAATTCTTATTCTCAGGCACGTGTCATCCGATATACTGATTTGATATAGTTTCCTGACGCCCTAAAGGGGGGGATAACTGTCAAAGTGGTGACCACGATGAAGGCCCCCGACAGGTGAGAAAAAACTCTCAAAAGGGAAAAAGAAATAAAACTAAACTGAAAAGTGCAGCAGACCTGCCTCCTATGGACACTATGCTAAAACTGAGTAGTCTAGCATCAGTAGGAGAGCTATAGCTGGCCTAGACGGAGCCAACACATTTGGTTTCTGTCTAGTGTCAGCCTCGAAGGGTGAGGGCCTATACCCAAGGTTCTGTGTCCCACAATGATATTGATGAGAAAATAATAGTTACTCCTTTCTCTCGAAACTGCTGCTTCAGTGCCAGTCACCCATCAGTGACGACATGTATATCACTCATGTGATCGTGAGACAATCCCTGTTCCCAATAGTCATTTGTTGTAGATGAAACCAGAGACCTCAGAGGCTAGTACTTAGCTGCATATTCACATAAGCAATGTAAGTGACATCACTGCTGGAGCGCTGTCTGCGGGATAGGGTACCCATTGTATTTTTATTTCACTTTATGTGAAAATAACTTTGACACTTTTAACTATCCGTATGATTCAGAGAATGTTTTCTCATGACACATTGTGCTTTACGTTAGTAAGAAATTTTGGTCCATGCAGTTTTTTTTTGTTTGTGAAAAATATTAAACAATGGTGAAAAATTAGAGAAATTTGCCATTTTCAAACTTTCTGCGTGTAGGACAGATAGTTATTCCATTCAAAATAGTTTATAACTAGCATCTATCATATGTCTGTTATAGGTTGGCATAATTTTGTAAACGTCTTTTTTTTTTTTTTTTTTTTTTTACAACATAAGGGGGCTTACAAATTTTGTAGTAATTTTTCACATTTTCAAGAAAATTTGCAACATATCTTTTTAGGGACCAGTAAAGTTCTGATGTGGCTATGAGGGGCCTATACAGTGGTGGCCAAAAGTATTGGCACCCCTGCAATTCCATCAGATAATACTCAGTTTCTTCCTGAAATTGATTGCAATCACAAATTCTTTGATATTATTATCTTCATTTAATTTGTCTTCAATGGAAAACCACAAAAAGAATTGTCATAAAGCCAAATTGGATATAATTCCACTACAAACATAAAAAGGTGGTGGACAAAAGTATTGTCACTGTTTGAAAAATCATGTGATGCTTCTCTAATTTGTGTAATTAACAGCACCTGTAACTTACCTGTGGCACCTAACAGGTGTTGGCAATAACTAAATCACACTTGCAGCCAGTTGACATGGATTAAAGTTGACTCAACCTCTGTCCTGTGTCCTTTTGTGTACCACATTGAGCATGGAGAAAAGAAAGAAGACCAAAGAACTGTCTGAGGACTTGAGAATCCAAATTGTGAGGAAGCATGAGCAATCTCAAGGCTACAAGTCCATCTCCAAAGACCTGAATGTTCCTGTGTCTACCGTGCGCAGTGTCATCAAGAAGTTTAAAGCCCATGGCACTGTGGCTAACCTCCCTAGATGTGGACGGAAAAGAAAAATTGATGAGAGATTTCAACGCAAGATTGTGCGGATGGTGGATAAAGAACCTCGACTAACATCCAAACAAGTTCAAGCTGCCCTGCAGTCCGAGGGTACAACAGTGTCAACCCATACTATCCGTCGGCGTCTGAATGAAAAGGGACTGTATGGTAGGATACCCAGGAAGACCCCACTTCTTACCCCGAGACATAAAAAAGCCAGGCTGGAGTTTGCCCAAACTTACCTGAGAAAGCCTAAAACGTTTTGGAAGAATGTTCTCTGGTCAGATGAGACAAAAGTAGAGCTATTTGGGAAAAGGCATCAACATAGAGTTTACAGGGGAACAAAAGAGGCATTCAAAGAAAAGAACACGGTCCCTACAGTCAAACATGGCGGGGGTTCCCTGATGTTTTGGGGTTGCTTTGCTGCCTCTGGCACTGGACTGCTTGACCGTGTGCATGGCATTATGGAGTCTGAAGACTACCAACAAATTTTGCAGCATAATGTAGGGCCCAGTGTGAGAAAGCTGGGTCTCCCTCAGAGGTCATGGGTCTTCCAGCAGGACAATGACCCAAAACACACTTCAAAAAGCACTTGAAAATGGTTTGAGAGAAAGCACTGAAGACTTCTAAAGTGGCCAGCAATGAGTCCAGACCTGAATCCCATAGAACACCTGTGGAGAGATCTCAAAATGGCAGTTTGGAGAAGCCACCCATCAAATCTCAGGGACCTGGAGCAGTTTGCCAAAGAAGAATGGTCTAAAATTCCAGCAGAGCATTGTAAGAAACTCATTGATGGTTACCGGAAGCGGTTATTCGCAGTTATTTTGGCTAAAGGTTGTGCTACCAAGTATTAGGCTGAGGGTGCCCATACTTTTGTCCGGCCCATTTTTGAAGTTTTGGGTGTAATGATCAATGATTTGATTTTTGTCTGATTCTGTTTTGCGTTTTTTCATTGCAAGCAGAATAAATGAATATATTAATACCAAAGAATTTGTGATTGCAATCATTTTCAGGAAGAAACTGAGTGTTATCTGACAGAATTGCAGGGGGGCCAATACTTTTGGCCACCACTGTATGTTACATACCCTTATAAATTACTCTATCTAATAAACCACACCCCTTAAAGTATTTAAGAAGTTTGTTAACCCTTTAGGTATTTCACAGAAATTAGAGCAAAGTGGAGTTGACATTTCAAAATGTCACTTTTTTGCAGTCTTTTTATCCATTATTCACTGGAACATGGTAGATGTGACCAGGGAAGTGCAACTCAACATTGATTCCCCCAATTCTGCCATTTTTAGAGAGAGCGCAATAGGGCCACATATGAGATATTTAGCTCAACCACAGGCCTCAGAATAGGAGGAGCACCTACTGGACTCTTCGGTCTCCTTTTCATTATGATTTTCTTCAGGTGCCATTCCAGGTTTTGTGGGCACCTTAAGGTGCTAAAACTTAATAAACACCCCTAAAAAGACGCCACAGTGGAAACTACACCCCTAAGGCTATGTTCACACGGCTTATTTCAGAACGTATTTACATCGGATTGCCAATGTAAATACGTTCCGAAATCAGTTGAAAATCAGTTGCAAATAAGTGCCACTAAGTGTGGCACGTATTTGTAACTGATTTCCCGACGGATTCACCATCTCCAATCATTGAAGATTGTGAATCCGTCCGTAAATAATTGACATGCACATTGTTTTTCCGTCCGGATTGCCGTCGTCAATACGCGGCGGCAATCCGGCACGGAACTACGCGTCGTGTGAACGACGAGCCGTATTTTCTATTGAAATCAATAGAAAATAGGCTGTGACTTATTTCTGACTGATTTGCCGACGGATTGACGATCGTCAATCCGTCGGCAAATACGCGCGAAATAAGCCGTGTGAACGAGGCCTTAAGGAATATATCCAGGGGTGCAGTTAGTAGCCCAAAATGGACTGCGGGGCATGCTGAAATCACAGACAGTCCGGAAGTGTTTCTTACAACACTCCCGGACTGTCAGGTACACACAAAGCAGCGGCGATTGTGCCGCTGCTGCACCTAGAGAATACTGAAGGTGCTCCCTCCTTCTGTCCTTGTCTTAGCTGGGGCGATTGTGGTACATTGTGGCAGCTAAGGGGTTAATCACCCACAGCCTAAGCTCATTCCGGCCGCAGGTGATGCGCATGAGTAAAAAACATAAAATGTAATAAAAAATGAGTAAAATAAATAGTAATTTAAAAATAAATATCTAATAGCAAAGTTATTGTGCATACATTACAGACATAAAAGAAAACTTCTACACAACCATAATAACCCATAGAATTCATCTAACTGGTTATTTAGTGTGAAATGTGAATGGTGTAAAAAAAATAATTTAAAAAATAAAGTATAAAAAAAGTAATTTATTTGTAAACTTAAAATATGAACCCAAAAATACAACTTCTCCTGCATAAAGTCCTCATACAACTGCGTCACAGAAAAGATAAAAAAAAGTTACAACTGTTGAAACGCAAGGGTTAATATCCATTATAAGGTACATTTACAAGCCCTCATGTGTGTTTATCCACCCAAAAATAAGAATGTTATACATTCAGGGAGCAGGGCAGGGATGAAAAACCAAAAGGTAGCTGCTAAAAATGGCTGTCACAGAAGGGGGTTTAGAATAACTATGTAAAAGTAACTTAATTGGTGTGTGATTTCTGTTTACATGTAATAATACTGACCATGATTTCTGCCCCATAGGTGCATCATTTGATGATGACTTTGCTCAATAAAATTTGTGACCCCTTCATCAATAAAAATGCGCAGCAGGAAAATGATGTGCAGATTAACCGATCAGTTGCAGGATTGATTTGCCTCCATATTGCTTCAACATTTTCCATTGTTGTTAGTAAGGAACAGTTAGCACACATCTGCTGTGTTCTTTGCTTGGATGAAATGCCAAGAGAAAAGCTGATTGAAGAACTTCAGAATGCAAAGAGACTGTTCACGAACTTTCAAGGGTAAGATTTCCACATTTCTTGACTAATTATCCAACTGTAGAAAAAAAAAAGCTTTATTAAAGAAGTTGTGTGAGAAACTGTCTGTCACAATCCAGTGTGTGAACTACTTACAAACGCTGTTTTGTCGCATAATATCGCCATGTTGGATCTTTTTCCTCACTAGACTAGTGAGCGGAGTAGCAGTTGCTAGGCGTGCTCTCTGAAAACTACATTTCCCACATAAGCCGCTGCCTCCCAGCTGAGCTACAGTATCTCACAAAAGTGAGTACACCCTCACATTTTTGTCAATATTATATCTTTTCATGGGACAACACTGAAGATATGACACTTTTTAATACTTTAACGTATAGGTATGTATAGGTATGCCGGGTGTTTTGGAAGCGCGTAATTCCAAAGCACTGGGGGGCAGCCCCCAGCCGGCCTCATAGACATGCTAACAATTGACATTTCACTTCTCTCCCCGGGTGTACGATACGATCGTATTATATGCCTGGGCAGACAACGCCTGGGAAGATGAAATGTGCGCGCAGTTACGCTTAAAAATAAGCCGTGTGCACATACCCTTTGAGTACGTCCTAATGCTTTGTAGCGAGATCGTAGCGCGATCCTGCTGCACAGGCGTCGGGTGTTAGCTGCTATTTGTGGTTACAGTGCGGGAGTCAGTACCATCCCGCGCTGTTTAACCGCTTAGACACAGTGACATCTAAATCAATGAGCGTTCCTTACTTTTGATCGGGGCAAAATCGCAGTCATGGAATTGCAGCCATGTTTTCAATTTTGCTACTTCCATCCCCAGGCAGGAAGTAGTATTACAATGCATTAGACTGTAAAAATGATCGCACCTCCTAGTGGTGTAATATCCTGGGGGACACACACGTTAAAGTAAGGAGAAATATATATATATATATATATATATATATATATATATATATATATATATATTATATATATATATATATCATATATAATATCAATCGCACCCCTTTTACCATTTTACAAAAGAAGAAAAATAAATAATAACAGTTACACATATTTAGTATCGCTGCGTCCTAAAAAGTCCAATCTATTAAAATATAACATCATTTATCCTGTACGGTGAACACCATAGAAGAAAATTTTTAGTTTTGTTGGTCATTTCACATCGCCTAAAGATTAGAATAAATTTAATCTAAAAAGTTGCATGTATTCCAAAATGGTAGCAATAAAAAGTACACTTCAGCCCACAAAAAATGCCCCCTCACTCTAGTCTGTAGGTGTTAGTAGTTAAAAGTTATTGGTCGCAGAAAATGGCGCCGCCTTGCAAATTTTAAAAATAGAAACAAATTAGTAAAAATGATGTGCTATCTGTACTCTACAGGTTGATGCGCATCCGGCAATAGCAAACATGTACGGTTTACATTATGTTTTGGTACAATAAAAAAAATACCAAAGTTTGAACACTGTAAATACAAAACTCGAATTTTTTTGCGGTTTCCCAGTACATTCTATGGCAATATGAATAACATCATTAGAAAGTAAAGGTTGTCCTGCAAAATAAAAGCCCTCACATGTTTATGTAGATGAAAAAATACAAAAGTTATGGCTCTGGGAAGGCGGGGAGGGAAAATCGAACGTGAAAAAAAATAGGCCTCGGTGTTAATAGGGTAATACAATGTAAAGTAGTCAGTGTACATCTTTTATAACAGTGAAAACATGGAATTCCCTCAAAATAACTCAACACGCAGCCATCAATGTCTAAACTGCTGGTAACAAAAGTAAGTACAGTGAAAATGAGTGAAAATGGACAAATTGTGTCCACAGTGTCAATATTTTGTGTGGCCACCATTATTTTCTAGCACTGCTTTAACTCTCTTGGGCACGGAGTTCACTACAGCTTCACAAGTTGCAGCCACTGGAATCCTCTTCCACTCCTCCATGACGACATCACCTAGCTAGTGGATGTTAGGGATCTTGCGCTCCCCCACCTTCCATTTGAGGATGCTCAAAAAGGTTTAGGTCTGGAGACATGCTTGGCCAGTCCAGCACTTTTACACCCATTTTCTTAAGCAAAGCAATGGTCGTCTTGGAGGTGTGTTTGGGGTCGTTATCATGTTGCAATACTGCCCTGCGGCCCAGAAGGGAGGGGATCATGATCTGCTTCACCGTCACTGTATATATTGGCATTCATTGTTCCCTCAATGAACTGTAGCTCCCCACAGCCAGCAGCACTCATGCAACCCCAAACCATGACATTCCCACCACCATGCTTAACTGCAGGCAAGACACACTGACATCATCTGAACCAGATAAGTTTATATTGGTCTTATCAGACCTCAGGACATGGTTCCAGTAATTCCTGTCACTAGTCTGCTTGACTTCAGTAAACTGTGGAATTTCTTGCACATCATTTTTAGAAGAGGCTTCCTTCTGGGATGAAAAGATAAAGTTCAAAGTAAACACCAGCTTACCAGACCTTGAAGACGCACGGACTTTGTTGAGGCAAAGCAGATGCAGATAAGAAAGATAGGTGACGTCCAGCGTTCTTCTGGGATGACAGCCATGCAGACCAATATGATGCAGTGTGCGGTGTATGGTCTGAGCACTGAAAGGCTGATCCTCCACCCCTTTAATCTCTGCCATAATGCTGGCAGCACACATACATCAATTTTGAAAAGACAATCTCTGGATATGACGTTGTACTAACTGTACTCTGTATTCTAGACCAAGTTTCTTCTGAAGAAGATGCCCGACGGCCATTTTCTTCTGCTATAATTATTATCCCTTTGTCAAAACAAGCAGATTTTTCTAGTTAAATGTATTTAGGCATATCATCATTATGACATGTAGTTTATTTTTTTCTTTTCCCGGAGAACTCCTTTAACTTGACAGCTGTCAACTTCCTAAGTTACATCTGTTATGAGAGATTGTCATAATCACTAGTTTTGCCCCTCAGTCACAAGGTACAGGAAGTGCTCTATTTTTGTCCAGTGGCGCACCATGTCACTGACGGCTGCCATCCCTTCCCATTTTTCTTGGCTTGTCGCTGATCAGATGATTGCAAAAAGCTAGAACAGAGTAAGATTCCAGCTTCCGTGGTCATGTTATTGGTAATAAACAAACCCGTGTCAGACCACAGAATTAGATTTTTGGGGCCCACTGTGCCTCCCTGCTTCCGCCACTTGTATAGCGTCCCGCCCGGTTTCACTTCAACTTTTACAGACCCATTCATGGGGCCAAGACAACTGTTTTAAAATAACCTACTTGGTTGGTGTTGGCTCCAAGCAAAATGGAAAAAAAAAGGTCTTGCTAAGATTTGTAGTCTTTTTATGCAGAAAAACTAACGCAGGAAATAAATCAGCAGCACAGCAATTAGACCTAGGAACTGTTTTTTTCATTAAAGTCCCCATAGAAACACTATGTCACACGTAAGAGAACAGGAACATCTGGACTATTAATTTTTTAAATGAGGGGAGAATGCCCCCAAAAATATAGATATATTTAATGTATCTTTTCCCTCTGATTTTTATATGACCTTTCCCCCTTTTTTTTTAAAATTCTGTTAATTTTCTGTTTTTCCTGTTCCCCTACATGGTGATTAGTGTTTTTCACGGGTTCCTACAGGTTTTTATGGTTTTAAACCCCAAACAAAATTTCCCCCGCAGGAAACCCTGTTTGAAAAAAGTACATTTTTCTGCAAAACCCAAACCAAAATTTTTTAATGGACCCCAATAAACGTTGGTTTTAAAATTAAGTGCTAATTTAATTGGAAAAAACCCCAAACCAATTCTGTTATTTCTTTTGGTTTTGGTTTAGGATAAACAGGTGTAGGGGGTCCCCGCGATGTAAAATCTTGGATGCTGTGGTCACTAGGGGACCGGACCCAAAGGGGTTTAAACAGAATATTGAAATTATTTCCTATCTGGACCTGTTTTTTACTCCATCCCCCCCAAAAGCATTATGATAGTGTTGACGATTATTACGAAAAGTTGAAATCGGCAGGGTTTTTTAAATGTTATCGGATTTTTTCGATCAGCGATAATTAGGTGAAAACCGGGCCCCCAAATCTTTTTAAATCGCGCCATTTTGGGTTTCCCCTGTATTTGGCGGCCAGCAAATCGCAGAAAAAATAAGTGGGAGTGGGGCTTGATGGGATGTGATGGTTCGATTGGCGGGAAAAAAAATCACATGACCTGTTTTTCATAGAAACCCCTTCCTTTCTGTCAGTATGTGTCAGTGTTCATAATAGCGGGGCGTGTACTAGGTCTCTCTCAAAACAGCCACGAAAAAGTTCTATTTTTCACACAGACAGATCCTTTTAGCTGTGAAATTAGAACTTAGGAGTTTAGAGATTTGCAGATTTTAGTTACTTATGCATGTTTTGCGCCATCTGCCCCCCGGCCACCCGGCCCAGGGGACCAAACCCGGGGGCCTTGGCTTTCCTGTGTGTGAACATCCTTGGCCCGGGTTTTTATTAATTTATGGCCAACCCCCCTCTCGGGAACCCCCAGCACTCCTAAGGGGAAATCAATGTCTGGTATTGACACTTCTATTTCCTATCCCTTTGTTCTGCTTCCCCCTTTTTCCCTATTTATGCCACCACTTCCTTCTTCCTGTTCCCTATAGTATTTTGAGTATTTAGCCTGTACCTTTTTGGATCTTCTGTGCCTTTTGCCCTCTGCTTGTGTTTCTGGTTTCTTTTTGTTTTACGTTTTTTGTACCCCGCGCTGCCCGTCGGGTTTTTTTACTTTGGCCCGCCCTACCTTTTTGTTTTTGTCTTTGTCTCTGTCGTGTCATTAGCTCATGCATGTCTCTTCTGGTTGGGGCCGGCCTTTTTTAAGGAGTCGGGTTTTTCCCCAAAAAGGAGGGCAGGGGTTGGGCGAGTGTGGGGGCCCTCACTTGCCCGTTTCTTTGGGTGCGCCCCTGATACCCCTGACTTAGGCTGAGATTTTTTAAAGGAGTATTAGCCTGTACAGTGGGGGGGGGGGAGAGGGAGGGGGGGGGTTTGCGGGCGAACACAGAAACAGACAGAAGGCTCTTTAAAGGAGAGGGAAAAGTGCACCCAGATTTTGTTTAGCCCCGCATTGGGAATGGGTTTTTATTAACCATTTTTGGTGAAATTTTATTGTATGTTGGCAGCCTAAACTTATATTAGGATACAGACCCTTTTTCAGTAATGCAGGGTATTTGAAGGTGCAAAACCCAAACTTTTATTACCGTAATACATTTCAGATGGGGTTTTTTTTTTTCACTTTGGTCAGCCCAGCTTTGTTAGAAGGAAACTTGAATTTAAAAATTTAATACAGCAATTTTGTCGTCACCGCAGGTGTATTTGAAAAAGGTCAAAAAATACCGTTTTTACCGTAAACATTTAAATTTAGGTGTTTTTTTTCACTTGGCGCAGCCCAACTTTGTTCAAGAGGCCCTTGCTTTTTAAATTTGAATACAGAAATTTTTGTAAAGTGCAAAAAAACCTTTTTTAAAATCCGTATAATTTTCGATAGGGGGTTTTTTTCTTTTTTGGCAAGTCCAGCTTTTTTTCATAGACCCCCCCGCATTTAAATTTAATAAAAGCAATTTTGTCGTCACCGCAGGTTATTTTTTTTAGGTGAAAAAAAATCCTTTTATTATCCGAACATTTCAGTGGGTGTTTTTTTCAATTTTTGGCCACCGTTTTGTTCATAAAGAGGCCCCCTTGAACTAATTTGAATACGAATTTTGTAGTCATGGGGTATATTTGTAGGTGAAAAAAAATCCCTTTTTATTACCCGAAATTTTTAAAAATAGCGTATTGATTGGGTGGGCCCTATTTTTTTTTCAAATAGCCCCTTTTTGTACGACAATTCTGAAAGAAAAATTTTTTCAAAAGCAATGTTCTCTTTGTCATTGCTGCAAAAAAAAAAAAAATTTCCCCTCCTAAAACTTTGAAATTTTTAAAAGGGTTTTGTTGAATCTCGTTGACGCAGATAGGAAATTGTATGAAAAATTTGTTGAAAACAAAAATTTTCCTAGTCTAGGGGCCATTTGTAAATCCCGGGACTGAAGAGGAACACTGTTGATTTTGGCTTGGGGTTTTCTTCCACCAGACCGCTTTTCACAGGTATTCGCAAGAAAACATTTCAGTTTCTAATCCTTTTTGGCTGTAGGAAATTAGGGGGAAAATTAAAAGAATAGCGTGATTGCTGCCTTTTAATAAGGACGTTCCAAAACTCCCCCTACCCCTCAAATTTTTATTTTAAAACATGGAGGAAATATAGGGGGTAAGCGGCAAAGGGGGAATTCCCAAGGAAGAGGACAAGAGAAGGGCTCCTTCGTGCTGGCGACAACATGCAGGCCAGGGGACGTGGGTTTTCCAGGCCCCTTAGGCCTGTCTCGTGGGTCAGGGCCCTGTGAATCACGTAACGAACAGCGGCCAATCTTTTTTTTCAGTGGTTAATCAACCTGCATCCAGAGTCTTACCTCCCTCCTCCCATCACGTCCAAAAAGTCGCCAACACTAGCACCCCGTCCAAACATGAAGCGAAGGGCCCCCAAAATTCAACTTGGTACCCCACCACTGTGGATAATCCATTTTGAAACCTTTTTTGATGACAAAATGGGGGTTGGGGTTCAAAGCCTTTCCAAAGCCAAAGGCCAAAGAGATGATTTTGTCTGCTCTGACCCCAGTTACGATGCCATAGAGGGGGAAAAGGAACCCGGTCAATGGGCAAAAACCCCCGGCGGTCGGCAACCCTTGAAACCTCTTGCTTGTACCCCGCAGCCCCGGGATGCAAAGCAGTCCCCAAAGTCACCTGTCTGATGATGATATGACGACATTGGGGACAACGGGTTTTTTTCAGCAAATTTGCTTGCGAGGCTTCATCACGGGACGAGGGGGGAAGACTAGGGGGGTAGGGGAATGGGGTTCCCGCCTCAAAAAGGAGAGGTGGGCGCAAAAGTCCGCTGATATGATTCCCCCAGCCACGGTCCACCCAAAACCCCCCGTCCTGCTAATCGCCGTAAAAAGGGGTCCCAACCTCTCAAGCCGGGGCCTTTTTAGAAAGCCTCTGATTCCCCAGAAATGTCAATGCCCCTTTTTGCCATAAAGCAAATAGGGGGGAAGAACTTAGTTTTTAAAACCACCAAACATGTTAGCCCACACATCGAATGCATTGTGAAATGGAGGCCAAAAAAAAGGAAAACCGATCCCCGGCTTTCCAACCACTGTCACACCCTCTTCTCCGGCCCCCTCCTCCTCCCCACCCCCAAGCGTCCTCATGCCCATGTTTCAGAGTCATGATCAGGGATCACCCTCCGCTTCACCTCCCCCGGCCCAGTTACCACCAGCCCCACCAGAGACCCTCCTACCCATTCTCCTTTCCACCAGTTTACAACCTGACGCCGTACAGGGGTATCTAACAGCCCCTTGTTTTGGGTTTTGGGGACAAAGAAACATTTTTCACCCCAAACCACCCCCCAAAGCCAAAAGCCCTAAATTCGGCTTGCCAGGTTTTTTGGGTTTGGGAAATGTTCCCTTTCCGTCTGGTGGACAAAAGGGGGTTCCGCCAGTATGGGCCTTCCTGCCCCAATTTTCCCGATGCCGAGCAGGCATTTTTTGCCAAAAGGCCCCTCCCCCTGGCCAGCCACGTGCCCCAAAAAATTTTTCAAGCCGTTGCCCTGCATCTGTGCCCGGAAAAGCCCCATCTGACCCCCGAACAGGGCTAGAAGCACGGCCAAGGGCCCTATATTTCTGTGACAGCTCCTGGTGAGCTGGGTGGATGTCTCTGGGGGGTGACGGTGGCTTCGGCCGAGAACTTTTCTAAAGGGGGGAGGGTGCAGGGTTTTTTTCCCCCCCAAGGTCCTCTGTGGCATCACGGCCGGAAACCAGGCCGTTTTAAAATTAATCTGTCTTGAGACCGCCACACACAGGTCAGAGCTGTGGAGGCCTCTGCAACGAGATCACGCTGGCTGGGTGCAAGAAACTTGTGCCAGGAAAGGGGGTGTGCGATAACGGTCGAAATCTGCTGGCCCGCCCCTTAAAAAACGGTAGGCTGGAGACATCCCTTCCTGACACATGTCAGAACCTTTCGTCCAAAATTTCTAAAAAGCTACCCCCGGGCTGGACTGCCTCCCGAAAAAGGTAGGGGTAGTTTTTGACTTCCGCCTTGCACCCTGCTTTGCCCGCCGGCTGCGTTGCAGCGTAGCTCGGGCCTCCCGTCAACCCTCATTGTTTAAGTGGCAACACGTGGAATTTTTCCCCCCTCCACTTTCTCCAGCGATTTTGGCAGCACGCAATCCATTCGCAGTCGAAGTGACACATGGCCTGACAACAGGGTGCGGACCTCGGGGTTGAGCCACCGAGGTGGAAAACAGGGGGAAAGAGCTCTGCACCATCCCCGCCCCGTTTTGAAGAAAGCCCCAAAATGGTTTTTTCGGACAATGCCCCTTTCGCATGAGCATTGTGGTGATCTTAGTTTTGGAACGATCGTTGGACACTCTGAAAACAACAGGTCCCGCCAGCGACGGAGGAGGGGGAAACAGATGCGGACACGGAGCCTTTCCCTCCCTCAATCCCCAATGCCCGACAGTTTCACAATTTTTTAAAACAGTCTTATTGGCAGTGGTTGGGGGGAGGGGGTAGTCAAAAAGGGAGCGCTTTAGCTCTCAGGGGGCATCATTGGGCAAATCAGGGTGTGTTGAAGCCCGGCCCGGAGGAAACGGAGGAGGGGGGAGGTATTCCTAACCGACGTTACCGAGTCCCCGCTTAGAAAAAGGGTTTGGGGCAAATTGAGGCAGAGGAGGAAGTGAGGGAAAATCAGTTTGTTTGTCCCCCCCCGACCCATAAACTTGGGGAAAACAAGGCCCAAATTCTCTAATGATGCTTGGATCTCCTTTCCTCCAACAGATCCCCCATTAAGGCCATCAAAAAAGAACAAAAAAGTTTCGGGGGGCCCCCCTCCGGATCCCCCGGGACAAAACAAAACTCAGCACTTTTTTCCACCCAACCAAACGAGAGTAAAAAACAGGAAATGGGACCCGCTGATTGTCAACTGGGACATCTGTTTTCGTTGCTTCACGTTCTTCAAAGTGACTTTTGGGAAAAACGTCACGGGGACATCAGAGGGCCGGTAGCCGAGGCAGCAGCATCAGGCAATGTGGAGAAGCCTATGGGTACCCCTGGCAAAAACTTTATTTACCACCTCACCAACCATGTAATCAGGCTCCCAAAACACAGAGACCACTTAAGAGCATGGGGCACGACAAACTGCTCTCAACACCCCAAATTTTTGGATGTGTTCCGGCCCAATCGACTTCTGGGATCCAAAATGGATAAGGCCCACTTCTCACCACGCCATGAGGGGTTTTTTCCTGCCCCCAGCCAGCGCAATTTTGAGCGGACCTTAGCCAGGGGGAGGAGTCATTACAGACAAACCCCGGCTTTCCCCAGAAATTTTGGAAACGTTTGACTTTTATCAAGGGTGAACCCCATGGTCCCTTGATGAGTTTTGGCCCAATTGCCCCGGGCAACGTTAGTTGCCGGTTACATAATTCCTCTTCAAACAGAAAATGGTCCTTGAAAACTTTTTTTTAAAAAAACATTTCTTACTGCAATTTTTATTCTGTTCCCAAAAGTTCATTTTGCTGGTTTTTCTGTGAGGGGGACTGCAAAGACACCAAGTTTTTTGACAAAACGTATTCCCTTTACTCACTTTTATCTTTTGAATTTTTCGATTTGTCAATGGTTTTTTGGGGGAATGGGCCCGTGAGATACAGCAAAAAATATATTTTGGAACAGAAATGTGGCTTCCTAAGTGGCTTTCTCCCTCACAAATTTTTAACGGGTTTAGAAGTCATTTTTATAATTTTTTTGGTTTTGCTGCTTTGAAATCAGCAAAAACTAAGGGGCCATTCTAAAAAATTTGTTTCAACAACATTTGTTCTTCACAATTTTTCATAATGGCTCAAGGGGCATGTTTTGAATTTTTTGGGGAATTTTGCTGTGAAATGCAGTAAAACTACGGGCCAAATTTTTAAAAAAAAATTGGTTTTTTTAAAAGACATTTTTCTTCCAATTGTCAAGAGTGGCCAAGGGTATGGTGCGTCAGAAACAGGAAATGGTAGGAACCTGGGTTTTAAAGGACCATATTGCAAAATGATTTTTTTTTTTGCAAGATCTTAACAGAGTTAGCAAACCCTGTGTGAGAAACCCTTTTAAAAAGATTTAAAAAAAGAGAAACAAAAAATTTTGGGGGGATTCCATCCTATTTTAAAAAAAGTGTTTTTTGAATTTTAAAATACTAAAAAAAAAAAGGCATCCAAAAAATTCCCTGAATTGGGACAAGGGGGGTACAGGAAGACTTTAACAGATGTATTACCCAGACAGGTTTAGTCAATTCCCTTCAACTAAAATTGGTTTTAAAGACTCCCTTTTTCCGGGACTTTTTTAATTGTGGGTCATGCAGGTTGGGGGCCCCTGCTGTGGCCCAAAGGGATAGTCATGTCCAGTTCCTAAAATGGGGGTTCAAAGACCCTTTTTTCCCGCATTTTTTTTAATCTGTGGGTCGAAGGTTTTAATGGTATTCTGCGGTACGGACAAATATATTAATGTCCATTCAACTAAAAATTTTTTGAAAAAATTTTTTGGGAAAAAGAGGGGGACTTCCCCCTTTCCCAGCAATTTTTAAAAAATTTTTTTTTTTAAAGTGGGGCGACAGGTTTAATGGTCATAATGTGGTAAAACCCGGGGGAAAAAAAAATTTTAAATTTTTTTTTTTTAATTTTTGGGAAAAAATTTTTTTTTCCAAAACAAAATGGGTTTTTTTTTGAAAGACCCTTTTTCCGGCACTTTTTAATCTGGGGGCAGAGGGTTTTGGGGCCCCTGCTGCGTTCCAGGACAGGGTTTTCAAAGTCCCTTCAATAAAAAATGTGGTTTTAAAATCAACTGCCTTCTGGACTTTTTTTAATTTGTGGGGCATGCAGGTTTAAGGGGCATGCTGTGGTAAAGAAGGGGTAAGTGAATGGTTGTGACTTTTTTTTCTGTGGCTTTTTAACCAAGATGTAGCAAAGTACCATTTGACTGTTTGGGGATGTTAAATTCCAGCTTCCCATCCCTGTTTTTGGGGTAATAATAAGGTGTGTTGCTCTCCCCAAAACTTTAATGGTCATCGGCGATAATCTATTATCGACTATCAGAAATCGTCTTGATAATTGCCGATAGTCAACGTAATCGCTCATCACTAATTATGAGGGTTTAAACAGCAATTCCAGCAAGTACATTCTTGAAATGCTGTTATGCAATGGTTCAGACATGCTGTGCCTGATATTTTATTATTCAGAAATTCAGGAGAGGTACCACAGGGGTGAGGGCTATGTTGGTGGCTTGAGGGAGACCTAGATGTGTTATCTGTCGTACTACATTGTATAAGTAAACATGCAGTTCATACAACTTATTTTCCCATGTTGAATATATTGTATATTATATATACACAGGAACACTGAGAACCTGAGGCACTATGTCACGTGTTATATAAATTAAACACGGGTTTTGGGTCCTGCCCCTCCTCCACCCTTTTTTCTCACGTATCCAACACACAGACATCAATGCCAAATCAAGAAGATGTCTGGGCAGGTCTTGAAGGCCTGGTCTATGATGAGGTTAAAAAATTTTCAAGGTATGAATGCTACTCTTTATATTTTTATTGTGAAATGTAATTTACACTTTGTGAACTGTGGTGTGTGTTTTTATTGACAACGTTTTTAAATCTGTGTTATGTAAAAAATAAAAACATATCCGGAGCCAGGGAGAAGATTAGCCCCACGATTTTGATAATTCTATCAAAAAAAAATTAAATACCCCTAGAAAACCGAGTTGTCCCCCCACTTTGAAACTAGCCCTAAAGGGAAACACTAGTTTGGAAAATTAAATTTAAAAACCAAAAATTTTATTTTTCCCCTTTTAAGTACCCTGATTTTTTTGGAAAAAAAAGGGGGTTAAAAAGAAGTATTTGCTTTCGTCCACCCCCAAGGGATCCCCTCTGGCTATGTGTTTATACCACTTTTACCGAATGGTGAAATTTTTAAAAAGACTCCAGTCCCAATTTGGGGTGTCCCCAAACTTGTTACTTTTTAAAATTCCCCGAGTTTAAATTATCAAAGGAGGTTAGTAGTTTTTTTGTATTGTTTGGGGAATTTTCAAAATTTCTATCATTTTTTTAATGAAATCACAAATAACAATATTTTTTGGCCCCCTTTTTCAACCAAAAAAATTATTTAAAAAAATTAATTTTAATTTAAAAAATATATTTATATATTGTGGTGAGCGAAACCCCTCAGGCATTTTTTAAAATTTTTGCCATTAGATGGGGTGCACCCCGACACCTCTGTTAAAGCGCCATCAATTCTCTGGCTGCACACCCCTTGTGCAGAAACACCAACTGTTGAGGTCCTGCCCCCATATGTCAGCCTCACGTTTTTTTTATTTTTTTTTTTTAGATCTTTCATGGGGGAACATGAAGATTGACTGCTTTACATTGTATCTAAGTGTCATGTGTACAGCTTGTATAACAGTGTAAATGTTGTTCCCTCAAAATAACTTAAACATAGCCATCAATGTCTAAGCCACCACCAACAAAAAATGGTGCTCCCCCAAAAGGAAAAAAAAAAAAAAAAAATTTTTTTCCCTTACTTTTTTTTTCCATGGGTCATGTGACTCGTTAGTGTTACAAGGTCTTAGGTGTGAGTGATTAGCAGATGTGTTGGTGTTATCGCTCTTACACTCTATCATACTGGTCACTGAAAGTTCAATATGGCACCTCATTGTAAAGAACTGTCTGAAAATTTTGATGGCCTAGGCTATAAGAAGATTGGCAGCACCCTGACACAGCAATCAGCTGGTTGCTTTTACATCATTTTAGTTATTAGTGGGGGGTACGCTCATTACGACATGTCAAGAGTTGAAATGATAGATACATTTTAGCCATGTGTATACCAAAAGCAATTCTACCTACAAATTTTTGTGCAGCTGCAATAGGAGAGAAAAAGTAGAGTCTGTTTGCGACTATCCTTGCCTTTCCAACTGGCATAAATATTGCTTCAATGAACGCTGTGCATGCAGTTTAGCAGGCAGCCCACAGGCATGTAATTGCTCAGTAGGTACAAGAGCTGCTGGGGTTTAGCAAATCTAGTTCTGCTCTGCAGTGTACATCAGGACGCTATGTTTCCCCTTAACGGAGATTAAAAAATTAGTCACAAGGAAAATCTGCCCCCCTCACAAGTTTTTTTTTTAACTTGTGAGGGGGGAACATTGTGTAAAATAGAACAATAAAGACAAAACAGAAAAAAAAAATCGGCCAAACCTCAAAGTACAGCCCTGCTCCAGGTAGCTAAAATTTTGTATGACCTAGATAAACAATACATTTCTAACGCCCCGTTCTGCTTTAAAAGGAGAAAAAAAATATTATATATATATAGTGTGTGTGTGTATGTATGTGTGTGTGTATATTTAATTATATATTTATATAAAATATTATATATATATTATATATATATATATATATATATTATATATATATATAATATGTGTGTGTGTGTGTTATATATATATATACATACAGGGTGAGCCATTTATATGGATACACCTAAATAAGATGGGAGTGGTTGGTGATATCAACTTCCTGTTTGTGGCACATTAGTATATGGGAGGGGGAAAACTTTTCAAGATGATTGTCGGCCATTTTGAAGTCGGACATTTTGGATCCAACTTTATTTTTTTTTCAATGGGAAGAGGGTCATGTAACACATCAAACTTATTGAGAATTTCACAAGAGAAACAATGTTATGCTTGGTTTTAACGTAACTTTATTCTTTCATGAGTTATTTACAAGTTTATGACCACTTATAAAATGTGTTCAAAGTGCTGCCCATTGTGTTGGATTGTCAATACAACCTTCTTCTCCCACTCTTGACACACTGATAGCAACACTGCAGAAGAAATACTAGCACAGGCTTCCAGTATCCGTTGTTTTAGATGCTGCACATCTCTTGTATCTTCACAGCATAGACCATTGCCTTCAGATTACCCCAAAGATAAAAGTCTAAGGAGGTCAGATTGGGAGACTTTGGTGGCCATTTAACTGGCCCAAGACGACCAATCCACTTTCCAGGAAACTGTTCATGTAGGAATGCTCGGACCTGACACCCATAATATGCTGGTACACCAACTTGCTGGAAAAACTCAGGGAACGTGTCTTCAGTGCATAAAGAGGGCAACACATCATCATGTAGCAGTTTCAGATATCCAGTGGCATTGAGGTTTCCATTGATGAAGAATGGCCTCACTATCTTTGGACCCCATAAACCACACCATGCCATAAATTTTTGTGTCCCAACAGTCTTGGAGGGATCTATCCACTGTGGTTTTGTTTGTTAACTTCACCTTTCATAAAAAAAAGTTTGCCTCATCACTGAACATGATGTTCTGTGTAAACTGAGGGTCCTGTTTCAATTTTTGTTTTGCCCATTCTGCAAATTCATTGCGCCGATCTGGGTCATCCTCGTTGAGACTCTGCAGCAGCTGGATTTTGTAACGGTGCCATTTTGAGTAGCTAATATCCGCCGAAGGGATGTTCGACTGATGCCGCTCTCCAGTAACATGCGGCGAGTGCTACGCTGTGGGCTCTTGCTGAATGAAGCTAGGACAGCCACTGATGTTTCTTAAATTTGTACAGTTTTCTTGCATTCACATTTTGGCAAATGCAACACTGAAACTGTTTCACGAAATTTGTCAAGCAGTTTGCTAACTGTAGCATGGGAGATGGGTGGTCTTGTAGGGTGTCTTGCATTGAAATCTGCTGCAATGACCAGGGTACTGCATTCACCAGACATCAACACAATTTCTATCCTTTCCTCACGTGTTAACCTCTGTAACATGTCAATGGCTGTAAACAAAGAGAAACTTGTAAATAACTCTTGAAAGAATAAAGTTATGTTGAAACCAAGCATACCATTGTTTTTCATGGTTGTAAAATTCTCAACAAGTTTGATTTGTTACATGACCCTCTTCCCACTGGAAAAATTGAAGTTGGATCCAAAATGGCCGACTTCAAAATGTCCACCATGGTCAACACCCATCTTGAAAAATTTCCCCCCTCCCATATATTAATGTGCCACAAACAGAAAGTTGATATCACCAACCATTCCCATTTTATTTAGGTGTATCCATATAAATAGCCCACCCTGTAGATAGATAGATAGATAGATAGATAGAAAAAATTATATATGCACACATATGGCTCTTTCTGCTTTAAATTTTTTTGTCTATATAATATATTTATATACATATATATTTTTCTTTAAAAGCAGAAAGAGCCATTAAAAATATAATTTTTATCTGTGTCATACAAAGCTTTAGCTAGCTGGGGCAGGGCTGTGGGGAGCTACAGCTCATTGAGGGAACCAGGAAACTGAGCCACAGGGCAGTAGTCCAACATGATAACAACCCCAAACATATCTCTGACCACTGCCTTGCTAAAGAAAATGAGGGTAAAGGTTGGTGGACTGGCCAAGCATGTCTCCAGACTTAAACCCTATTGAGCATTTGTTGGACATCCTAAAATGCAAGTTAAAGGAACAAGAGGTCTCTAACATCCACCAGCTGTGTGGTGATGTAATGGAGAAGTGGAAGAGGATTACAGTGGCAACCAGTGAAGTGATAGTGAACTTCATACCCATGTTAAAGCAGTGCTGGAAAATAGCGGTGGCGATACAAAGTATTGACACTTTGGGCACAAGTTGTCTATTTTCATGGAGCTGGTGGATGTTAGAGACCTTGTGCTCCTCCAACCTCCATTTTAGGATGTCCCAGAAATGCTCAATAGGGTTTAGGTCTGGAGACATGCTTGGCCAGTCCACCACTTTTACCTTTGTCTGCTTGTTTTCAGCAAACTATTTGCAAGCTTTCTTGTGTATCCTCTTTTAAAGAGGCTTCCTTCTGGGATGACAGCCATTAGACAAATTTGATGCAGTATGTGGCGTATGGTTTGAGCTCTGACACCCCTTTAAACCTCGCGAGTAATGTGGCAGTATCATACACTATTAAAGTAGTCTCTGGATATGAACGAGCACGTGCACTCAATTCTTTGGTCGACATGGTGAACCTGTCTGAAGTTGAACCTTTTGTTAGACCCGGTGTGTGTCTTGGCCATCATGCTTTCAGGGTGTTTTTTTTCTAAAAAATCTTTTTGGATGTGCAGACCAAACCTTGTTTTTTTTGGCCTGTTTGTATGGGGGGTGGCTAACCCCACTTTGGTTTTTGCACTCCGCCCATCTGCACAGATTTTTAAATTACTGCGGAGTAGCTTGTAGTTGGAATTTTCTGTACTTGAAATATAGTGGTCTGTAGAGGCACCAAAAGAGGTAACGTACAGAGTAGGTTCCAATTTGTATTGAGGTTGCCTTGACGTTGGCAGGTGGACTTTTACAGTTTTGATCAAAAATGTACACTAAGAACCTCAAGTTTTAATGTATCAAAAATAGCAGAAATGCTTTTCCAAAATTCCTATGTTCCCTTTGACTGTTTTTAGTGCTAGTAGAGTGCTACTGATATTGGATTATATTTTATAGCTGATAGAATCTAGGTCCTAACTATCTTTGTTTGTCTTTTTTTCTTTAGAAACTGGAAGATGTTTTAAGAAAAACATTACAGATAATAGAAAAACAAGGAAAGTAAGTGGAGAAAATCTGACCTTCTGACCTGCCAATATACTGAAACAGGGGAAGTTGTCACTCCTTGTATGTGGGTGGGGTAAACAGGAGTTTCACTGTCTCTTAATTAGTCCTGTCAGCATTGTCTCTGCTTTTTATTTATAAATTCTGCTCCAAATCATATAACCCTATATATCACAGAGCTTCTGTCTCACATCCTGATCTCAGATAGAGGAGCATAAACTTCCTGACAATTTTGCTTTAAGTGAATCATGTATTTAAAAGCCTTGTGATGTTAGAATACTTTACCTTACCAAAGCTTTCTGTAATCAATGACCATGAATTGTACAGTTGCAGTCACAGTTACAGACAAATATGATGTAACTAAACTACTAACACACAGACAGTTGGGGTGAAGTAGGTTTGTAATTCAACCCAAGAAAGTGTCAAAATGGCATTAAAATGAATGCCAGTGATTGCTATGTAAAATTAGTGTCATTGTTCAGACAATGCTGATTTTACTTGAGTATTTTTGGCGCGTACTGTAAGTGCCAAAAAAAACGACCCTTAAGCGCCAACTATTTTAAGTATAGAGGCATCCAGAGTTGTTTCCTTATTGGAATTCTGCACTTTCAGCGGCAAAATATGCTGCTCACAAAAAGTTAGGGATATTTATCTTTTGGTTGAAATTTTAGGATAAACATAACATTTCTTAAAAATTTTCTTAATGAACTAAATGAAACCATCTCTTAACCTTAGAATGGTTTAGAGAAGAATCCATGGTACTGTCACGTACACACTCACCAGCACGTGACTGGGGGCCACTGTAATGGGCTAGATTTATCTCCACTTGCGCTCACCTCTCAATCAGGTAGTGAATCAAGCATAAATCTCACCACAGGACAGCTCCAGCACCCCAAAGTTATCCGCTGCCACCACCTTCCTTCAATAATCAAAAAGGAATCAGCCGGAAGGAATCTGATTCCTAACAGATATTCTAAAAACACGTAAAAATGCATACCGGCCACCTCACTGCTCTCCAGCAGCTACAAAAGAAAATACACTCCTTCAAGGAAATGGATCCGTGCAACAACAAGAACCAACGTATTACTGGTACCTTTAATATGAACGATGTACAGTGCTGACATAAACAAAATATACTAACAATGACTATGACATACACATCAATACAGTTATGACAATAAAAAGGGAGAAAATGAGAAAGAATTCACACTTACAAGGTGTTTCAGCTTTCAGATCCCGGGGTAAGGATGGAATATGGGACACAGCTCAATCCAGGATTGACCCCCAAGCTATGAACACAGATTTGAGTCTGGTCACGTGCTTTATAGGCCCCAAAACTCTGTCCAGGTTTCCCCTCCTCTCTCATATTTGCCTACTCTTTTACTGGCTGAAAATATAATGAGGTGGGTGGACACTTGATTGTCTTATGAGGGTGGTTGCTCACTATCGCCACAGGATGGCAATCACGGACTGCGCTTCTGCTGTGGACCGATCAATGACCTATGCCTGTTATGCCCAATGATTTTATTATTGGGGGGGTCGTAGGTCATCAGGTATTCTTGACAGCTTGCATATACAACTTTGGCCATAAAAGCATAAAACCCATGTTATCTAAACACTTCAGTAATTAAAACAGTCAAACTGCTGGGGGGTGAGAATCTGCAGACACAGACTACAAATTCCATTCACACAGAGCTACAGGAATTCTAGACTACAATCTAAGAAATGGTTTAAGGACAAATACAGAATACATTTAATGTTCAGTGTACTGCATTACAGGTACTCCTTGGGATCTTTGCAAAGTTAGTGTTTTTTACTCACACACATAATGGGTTCACGAGATATCAGAATAATTCAGCTCTAATGAAAACTACATATTGAGAAAAATAAATCCCACGGTCCGTCATTTTGGCAAGTTTGGCCCTCTTCCAGGGACCTATTAGATGAGGTGCAGGAGCCAGGGAAGCCACTGCTTTGCAGCGCGATTTTCTGAACAAATAACTTTTTTTTTCCCATCTACAGACCTGAGTGAGAGCTAATTTTTCTAATTTTTATTGGTACCATTTTCGGATACAGGTGACTTTTTTGATCACTCTTTAGCCCAATTTATTTGGGTGGCAAAATGGCAAAAACACCCTCCCTCTCCGCAAACTTTTTAGCTCCCCAAGGCTACTTGACCACTAGGTATTGTGATTGCAATACAATAGTTCTACAATATGATATTATTGCAGAATAGTGTTCTAATATGACTCTTCTATTACACCTCCTTAGTCAGGGTGTAATATGAGTAGTGAGATGGCAGCCATGGAGGTACCCCATGATCAGTTGGCACTATTTTTTATTCGACTTGGATGCCATGGTCATGTTAAGGTTGCGTTTTTTGATGCGTTTTTGTATGTTTTTTTTGTGCAGAAATGTACAGCATTAAAGGGGTGTTATTTCATTAAATGGTCTTCAGAATAAGGGGACAGTGAAAACTAGCAACTTTGCAATTGGATGTCATTAGCAAAGCTGCCTTGTTCTCACAGTGTCCCTTATCTTGTGTTTTTATTTACACTGATATCCAGTGCGGGTCGAATCCCTCCTGATCCCTCCTCCTTGCAATTCACTAGCTGAGAGCTCATTTACATTCTGTACAGCCCCTGGGTCGATTCACGGAGCTGTGTCTCTGACTCAGAGTTAGGGGCCGTAGCATTTTCATTTTATACAGGCAGAAGAAACAGAATTACACTGAAGGGCTTACACAATCAGGAAATAGCACAATTGTATCGATCCCTGCCTGACTCAGAGTTAGGGGCCGTAGCATTTTCATTTTATACAGAGAGAAGAAACAGAATTACACTGAAGGGCTTACACAATCAGGAAACAGCCCAATTGTGTCGATCCCTGCCTGACTCAGAGTTAGGGGCCATAGCATTTTCACTTTATACAGGCAGAAGAAACAGAATTACACTGAAGGGCTTACACAATCAGGAAATAGCACAATTGTATCGATCCCTGCCTGACTCAGAGTTAGGGGCCGTAGCATTTTCTGTCTCCACACCTAGCAGAAACAGACTGCAGCAGATTGTACAATGAGAAAACATGACAGTTTTGTCCCTGTGCCTAACTCTCCTGCATAGACGCAGATCTGTGCCGTTCTTAGAAAGCTGTAATACATCTCCAGCTGTGAGAGATCAGTGCTCAGTCTAGATTGAATGCAGCCTGTGGTATGTATACAGCTCTTATAAAATAAGACTGCATAGAGAGAGACAGAGTGATATGTGGACTCAGAGGGGAGGGGGGAAGTGGGAGAGTCTCAGGCCAGCAGTGAAGGGGGATGATGTCATCCAGCTGGGAGGGGAAGAAATGCCCCTGCATTCACAGAGCTGAGAAGCTAAGAGCAGTGTGAATCAGCCGAAGTAAGGAAGCGATACATCCCCTTTAATTAATACCTGCATTTTTTATGCGTTTTTGATGTGTTTTTTATGCACAAATAACAGATCAAAAAACGTACCAAAAAACTTACTGTGTAAAAGCACCCTAAGGTGCTTTTTTTGATGCATTTTTTTGTGCAGAAATGTACAGCATTAATTGCTGTGCCTTTCTGCACAAAAAAACGCACCAAAACGCTCCGTATGAAAGCACAATAAGGATATGTTCACACGGCATGTGGGATTTGTTTTTAGATGCGTGTTTTGGACCCTATCTGGATCAAACACGCATCTAACCATGTGCAGTGTGATTTTAAATTTGCTTTCAGTGTAAAATGCACATCAGCGTTCAGACGAGTTATCGCTGATGCGTGTTTACATGCGTCTTTGTGATGCTTCTTTCGGATCCATTCAGAGAATTGTCATGTCAATTCTTGATCCTTTTTTACGCAGCAGGCATCCCATTTAAAAATATAGGGTGTGTTTCTGCTGCAGCTAAAACACAGCCAAACACACACCTTTTTTCGCAGCACTTTTGAATGCATTTTTCAGATCCAAAACGGATCCGAAAGGGATCCAACACGCCGTGTGAATATAGACTAACAGTAACATCTAATTATCTCCAATCAGCTAGTTTCAGCTGTAATTAACAGCTGGCACCCGCTGGATATGGAGGGAGCTAAGGGAGTAAGCTTGATCCATACTCTGTCACCTACATCAAATATTGGTAAGGGGTTAAAGGGTTGGTCCAGTCCAATGTTAAAGGGGTTGTCTCATTCAAGCATTTGGCAGCCTTTTGTGCTGGTTGCCAAACAGAGCTTGTGAAATGGAGGGGCATGTTTATATCTCTCTCTCTCTCTCTCTCTCTCTCTCATTACACCTCTGCAGAACAAACTTATACTCTTTATCGGTTTACGTGGGACTGCACATCTGTCTCCCAAGTGGTTTACTTGGGGCTGGGCATCTGAGTCACAAACGTGATTTACATGGGAATGCACAGTACAGCTGTGTTCTCTGATTTACATGGGACTGCACAGCTGTGTCGCAAAAGTGTTATACGTAGGACTGCACAGTACAGCTGTGTAATCTCTCTGTGATTTCCGTGGGACTGCACAGTACAGTTGTGTTCTCTCTGTGATTTACATGGGACTGCACACCTGTGTCACAAATGTAATTTACGTCGGACTGCACAGTACAGCTGTGTTCTCTCTGTATATAATTTGCATAGGACTGCACATCTTATATGGGACTGTTGTGTACAGCTGTGTTCTCTCTCTCTCTCCCTCGTCTGTGCACTCTGCTACTTTTACATGCTGTTCACGCTCCCGTCTGTTACCTCTTCAGTGCATCTACATACTTTGCGTGCTCCTGTCTGCAGCCTCTTCACTGCATCTTTTTACTTGGCACGCTCCTGTCTGCAACCTCTTTGCTACATCTACATACACTGTGCTCTCCCGTCTGCAACCTCTTCACTGCATCTACGTACTCTGCGCGCTCCGGTCTGTAACCTGGGCGGTACATGCCACTCAGCCGACAGCCAGTAAAACATTAGCTGGGCGTATACCGACCTGGGCTCAAACACAGTTGCTAATCACATATTAAGCAGCCCGTTCTTATAAACCATAGCACTTTGCTAATGGCAACCAGAGACCAACATTTTTGGTCCCCTCATTTTAAACTATGATCTTTGTACTGAGACAACCCCTTTCATAAAGCTTAACACATTCTCAAAACAATTACAGTGCCACACAAACAAAAAAGCTAAGGCTATGTTCACATGGGGTGATTTCGCGTCGTATTTGCATTCTAATACGAGCAAGATGTGCGGCTAAATTACGCGGCGCAAGTAATAACAGTCTGTGGGGTCGGCGGGCTGCCGACCCCCCCCCCCCATGTCGCGGGAGTATGCGCCGATCAGCTTGACACCTAAACACCTGGCGTAATTGTGGGGTGTACTGTACGCCCCGCAATTACGCCGTGTGAACATAGCCTAATGGATGGGTTAGCTTTACACAGCAAATTTTATCTCTGAAGACATACTCTGTGTAATCTGCAGTGACGCTTTTGGATTTCTGCCATGTATTCCAATTCTTTCTACATATGGATTTTACTGTAATTTAGGATGTGCATTAGTGCTAATCCGAGTCCTGGCTTGCATTGTGTTTTCCATACTAAATATGCAAGGAAAACATGTAATTAACTGACAGAATTTTTTTTTTTAATCCTTATCTGTAAATATATGAACCACACTGTTCCATTGTTTTCAATGGGAATATGTGTCATAGTTCAAGATATGACAGTGTAGGTGCCTTTCTGATGCATATTTTGGTGCATATAATGTGATTTTTACACACCAAAAAGTGCATCAGTGCATGTACAGCCACATTATATTCACATAGTGTCAACTGCATATTGGATTCTGTTTAATAATCTTTATTCCAATGCAAGAAAAATCTTTAGTGTACAAGGCAACTCTCTGATCTGGAGCAAAGGGACATGTTGGTCCACAAAAGCCTCGTTCACTTCAGTTGCCAAAAGACGGTTCAAAGGGAATCCAGAATGCTGGCCATAGTTTGGAAAGTTTCAGAACGTGCAGTTGACTCTATGAAAGTATACTTGTGGATTTTAACCCCTTCTCAACATTGGATGTACCTGTACAACCTAGCAGGAAGTGACTTCCCACAAATGGATGTACAGGTATGTCCTGGACATCGTGCGGGCTTTCAAGCGGTGCCTGCATGATTGCATCGCCAGCTGCGAGCGATTAACCCCTGATAGATTGCGGCAGCTAAGGGAAAGACAGAAGGAGAGAGTTCCCTCTGTCCTCCATTGGCAGTGCTGCGATGGGATCGCAGCTGCCGATGGCTGGCTTCCCTAGTAACCCGGAAGCCTTACAAAGGCAGTGATTGCACAGTGTCCGGCCATGCCCTTTGACCGTTGTCATGGAAAGTAGTACACAGCAGTTCTGCTATGTGCTGCTCTCCATTGTGTCAGTGATCTGAAGATCACTGATACAAGTCCTCTATGGGGACAAGTAAAAAAAATGTGAAAAAAGTAAAACACAATAAATAAAATAAGTACACAGCTTTTTTCCCCTTTACAAACGGCAATTGCCCCCAGAAAAATCAAAAATAAAGTATTAATATTTGGTAACGCCATATGCTTAACGACATAGGCTATAAATCCGTCATGTTAACGAGCACAGTGAACGGCATAAAAAAAAAAGTCACAGAATTGTGAAAACGTCACTTCATCCCTTTAAAAAAGCTCTTACTCAGCTCTCTGTGCAGAAAAATAAAAAAAGTTATGGCTATCAGAAGACAACAATGCATAAATATTGTTTTACACAACAAAAACATTTTCTTTAAAGCGCTTGAACATGATAAAACTGTATACATTGGGTAGTGCTGTAATCATATCAACCCACTTAATAAAATTAACTTGTCATGTATACTGCAGGGTGATCACTGTTAAAAATCAGAACAAAAATAAAACACTACTAGGATTGCAGTAAAAAAATAAAATTTTTCATTTTCCCAGCTGAACTCTAAAAAATTTGTGAAACACCTGTGGGCAGGGTGGATTTGATTTAAATCACGATTTAAATCACGATTTAAATCACTAGTCAGTAAGGCTTGATTTAAATCAGTGATTTAAATCAGAGTTTCTACCTAAACTAGTTCTTGCTATTATAACATGCAAGTAGATGAAGATTTTTAGAATCACTTTTTATATTGCTTTTTTCTCCCCAGTTTAATGGGTTAATCTTTTTTCATATTTGGACACCACTGTTATGTTGTAATTAGGAAGGAGAAAAATAATCCTGACCTTATAACAATTTAAATAGATTTATTCAACTGAAACAATAACAACATTACAGCATAAGTTATTTTGTTAAAAAAAACCCGTCCATGTTTGTTAACTAATTTGGCTAAACAAAATATATAATATTTTAAGAAACTTAGACTGTCAGCCCACCCGACACATGAAAAATTTAAATATTACTGTCCCTGCTGTCCTCTGTAGCTCACTTGTCGTCATCTTCATCATCATCTTCTCTTGTTTCCTATTCATAATCTGGAAAAGAAGAACAAGCTTTCCTACTTTATATGGTCCCAACCGATTTCTCAATGTAGAATGAATGAGTCCAAAGGAAGAGAATATTCATTCAACGCCTGAAGAAGAAGCTACTGCTTTTAAAATTGAAATCATTACTAGAACAGTCTCAAAATCAAAGCCCTAAAGTGACTTCCACCAGTTTACTGGCGTGACATTCCTTAAAATATCTTCAGCAAACATATATTTCTTGAAGGGTTTCCCCCCCTTAGCTCTGAATTTTTATTATAGTTGGCATTAAAGATGGATGATTGCTGGATACCCATGTCATAGCTAACTCCTCTTCATCAGCACTTAGTTTTTGACCCTGATATTGGATATTGACAATATTTGACAAAAAATGAGCTGGAGTCAGTGCTTGTCCCATTCGTTTGTTTACTGCTTGTAATTTAATTCTGTCCATGTGTAGTTCTGTTTTTAAGTGTTCACTCAGTTCCTTTCCCAAAATTTTTCACAGCATCCGCAATAAAACAGCTATTTTTCTGTATTTTGTTTTAAAGTTGAGAGATGGGTTTCAGGAAGCTCAGCATATGTTCAACATTTCTCTTAAGCCCAATTTTTAGGATTTTGGCCTTTGACATTTGCCATCTATTTTATCTCGATTTTCTTCACAAAGTGTCAACAGAATAGGCCAGTTTTTGATATACAGCTAAAAACAGACCACCACAGAGATCCATCAACCATCTTGTGGGCGTGTAGCTTGGTTCCCCCCATCCATTTCAGAGCTGCTGCAGCAAAATGATTATTACGGAAGTATTTAGCAATTTCAACAACATTAGCCTTTTTTTCTGGAACACTTAAGTCTTTGGCTAAGAGGTGCAGCAAATGAGCACTGCAACCATATGTTATTAGCAGCTTTGTATTCCCTCCCTGCTCTTCTAAATTTCTTCTCATCTTGGATACGTTTGCAGCATTTTTCAATGACCAAACTGCGTACTAGACATTTGAATTTTTGTTCACATGTCGTTATAGCTTTTACTGTCACTTCTTGTAAGTATTCTGCTGTGTGTGCATTTCCTGACGTATCAGTTGTTTGTGCAAGGAAGACTTTACCTTCTTCTGTGTTATACAAGCACATACAATAGGATCATTGTGGACATTACTCCACCCATCAATACTTAGGTTAACAATTTTACCCTCCAGAGCTGTTGCACATTGCTCCATTTCTCCGTCATACACTTGGGTCCAGCAGTTTCCCTGCAAAAATCAGCTCTGCTGGGTGGACTGTATCCTGGTCTCAGTGACTGAACATATTAATGGGAAAAGTGGGTTCTCAGTCAGACGGAAAGAAGAGTTCGTTGCATAAATAAACTGGGCAATTTTTTCATTTAATCAACTCTTTTTCTAATCTGCTAGTTTCTTATCACAAACCTATCTATGGTGGTTCCAGGAGGTAAAGGTTTTTTCTTCCTTTTGGGTTTATGGTGATATGTGGCTGTGGGTGTCTGATGATGATGCTGCTGCTAATGAAGCACTATCCTGGATGGATAACTCTGAAACTGTAGAACAGGATGATGGTGATCTTGGAGGGGATAGTTTCCCGAATCCATGAATTCCCCTAAACAAAAAAAGTCAATGCTGTTATTTTATTGTTTATACAATTTCTGCTTATTGTACACAACACATCACTGCCCCTGCCCCAAAAGGAATATTTGTTTTTCTTCATCATAAGGCCTCGTTCACACGGCTTATTCCCGACGGATTTGTGCGCCGTATTGATCCCCACAAATCCGCCGTGAATAAGGGGCGGGGCGGGTGCGCCGCTCCCGGCCCATAGACAATGCATTGCTTACGGCGCGTCCCCCGCCGTAAATAATGTGCATGTCACTTTCTCCCCCCCCCCGGCGGATTCGCCGAGCGGGGGGGAGCGACGGATTCCACTGTTCTCAATGAGAGCAGTGGATTACCGTAATTGCTGCCGCGGATTTGCGCCGTAAAGAATAGCAAAAACGGCGCGCCGTAAGGCGCCAAACCGGGGGCAGAATAAGCCGTGTGAACGGGGCCCTTTCTGTACCAAATGACAGTAACATGCAGTAATAATAAGAAATATAATTTTTCTCACACATGACAGTTCAGTCTTTAGAAAAGAGGGAAATTTAATAAAAATGTTTTACCAACCTGAAGAAACCTGCCTGTTCAGAAGTGTTTTTTTGGTCATCTTCATCACCGCACTTCTCATGATGTTGCCTCATTCGCGCCACCAGGCCTTGCATCTCTTTGTTGCATCGTTTGCATTTTGCACCCATGCCTTTCCTTACTGATAGGCGAAGGAGCTTCAAATTTAAAATATTCCTAAACTGGGTCTCTTTTACGGCCTGCTGCCATTATAAGGAAAGAATGTAATAAACCTCAGATCGTACACACAAACAGATCCAGACTTGTCTGTCTGTGGCTATGCTGCAGTATTGTGCTCAAAGTTTTCACTTTTATTTTCTTGTCTGCTTGCCCCTTTCCCCCTCCTCACACTTAGATTCACATTCTTCTTGTGTTGTGCAAATCTATTCCACTCCAAATAATCAAAACATATTGTCTAACTTCTTGGCTTGGCACTGAAGGGGTTGATTCTGTATTCATAGGTTTGTAGACCATAGGATTAAGGTAAATTTTTTTCAACTCTGTTTTATGTTGTAACATGTTTGCTGTGAAGAAGAGGCTGGGACCTCTGCGGAGTCAAATTCAGTTTTGAGAACTATATAAGTAAAGCGAGCGTCTGTGATAATATAGGAGAGAAACTGCCCACTAATCCTACAGAAACCTCTGGAAGAGCATGGCATTGTGAATGTTACACATATACAGCCTTTATTCTACTGAGTTAAACAACTCAGCTTTATCTCATGATGGAAGAACCTTTGGATGGTAAAATATTTTCCTCAAAAAGCAGTTTATTGAAAAAAATCCGATTTAAATAAAAAAAATCAGATTTTTTTTATTTTATTTTTTAAAAAAAACATTGATTTTTATCCACCCTGGCTGTGGGGCGCTATACTCACTACACCCCTGGATATATTCCTTGAGTGGTGCAGTTTCCAATATGGGGTCTTTTTAGTGGTGTTTATTACATTTTAGCGCCTTAGGGTATGTGCAAACCTGAAATGGCGCCTAAAGAAATTCGAATGAAAATGAGACCCCAAAGTCCAGTAGGTGCTCCTCCTATTCTGAGGCTTGTGGTGGAGCCAAATAGCGCACAAGGGCCATATATAGGTTCTCTCTAAAAATAGCAGAATCAGGGAAATCAATATTGAGTTGCATTTCCCTGATCACATCTACCGTGTTCCAGTAAATAAAAACTGAAAATCTGCTAAAAAAAAAGTGAAATTTCCTGCTTTAATTTCTGTGAAACACCTAATGGGTTAATAAACTTCCTAAATGCGGTTTTGAATACTTTAAGGGATGTAGTTTCTTAGATGGAGTCATTCATGGGGGTATCTAACATACAAGCCAATCAAAGTCATATCAGAGCTGCAAATGGCCCCTAAAAAATGTTCAGTATGTTGCAAATTTTCTTGAACATGAAAAATGTATTACTAAATTTCGCTCTCTCTCCCCCTGCTTCCTGACTCAAGAGTGACAGCCTGGCTGCAGCGCACTCCAGAAGACTAGGACTGTGGAGGAGCCACAGCCCATAGTATTTCACATCACCAAACAGCCTTGTATTGTTTCAAAAATACCTACCACCCGCAGAAAAGACACCACTTTTAACATAATGTTAGGACTAGAGACAGGACAGAGGACTGAAAAAATAAATAAATACATGTGTAATTATATTTACCGGCTGCTGGTGGCGCTCTATGCACTGGACAGTGAATGCCTAGTGATAAATACGGCCCTGGATTCAGATGCTGCATAGAATCAGCTCCCCTCCTCACAGTTGATATCTTCTGAAGAGAATCTCATCAGATTTTGTCCCCATCTTTTCTTTTAAAATCAAAGTAAAACCTTTGTCCCTGTAATACTCAGTGAAATAATTTGATTTGGTAATTATGGGCAACATGTATGATGTTTGTCACCCAGGTGACAATTTTTATGTGAACAATTACCGTTTAGAATGCGCCTGAATCTAAGAACCCAGTCTACAGCGGGTCATAAATCAGGCGCATTCCAGTGCTCGGGCACCATTTCTGGCTCAGGTAAACCACTTTGAAAGTGGTTTACCTGTTCCAGCTGTAATGTGCCTAGAATTGCTGTAATGAAGCTATAGATTTATAGCTTCGTACGGTTCTAGTGCGGGCCGAAAAGACGGCAGATATCTGGCGCAGCCCCGTTCATACATGTCGTCCTATATGTATTCAAGAAAAGTCTTATGATATAATGTAATGTAATTTCATTGTATAGAATTGCGCATTGTATCATTTCCATATGTTTTTATTTAAAGTGGGTTAGAATATGTGTGATTAAAAAGGGAAAAAGATTAGGGTTCCCATCTTGTTAGCGATTTATATTTAATAATGTCCTCTATATTTACTGTCATTTTCTATTCTCCTTTTAAAGGCCTCTGAACATGGAGTCATTTCAGAAGTGTTGTAGAGCCGGTCTTGACCTGCACCATAAGATCATAACTAATAGATTGTTAAAGATCTTTTCTGAACTAGTGGCCCCCTCTGCAGAGATCATTTTAACCTTATTGAAATATGCAGGTTTGTCGGTAAGTGTGCGTTGAAGAGACATGTATGGAAGAAACATGGGGGTAAGGTTGACTCCATACATTTTAGAGGTATTGATATCATTACACCCCCTGTGAGAGGTGGAGACTGGGATAAGCTCATTCTCCAGAGAGAGACCCAGTGGATCTATAGACTTGATTGCATAAGCCCGAGGGGTCTCAATGAGGCTGTCTTTTGCGTGTTTCCTGTAATCATTTGTATGTCTTCATTTTATGCTTTACTAAATACCTGTACATATAGCATGGATATCCCATGGTACTTACCAAATATGCCATTCACTCCAGTATAATTAAATATGTGCTATTCTTGTACACTATAATTGGATTATTGAATCACTATATGAGGCACTATGATTGGCCCCAAGGATCACCATTTAGGTTACATCTTGTTGATACCTGACCGATTAGTATATAATTCTATAATGTGGTACAAATACTGTTTTTGCCTCTATAAGTCTCATGCATACATTAGGTGAGTGATCTACTCCCCATGCTGCAGATACTCCAGGTGCGCCATGTGATGAAATGAATAATAAGATCGGCGCCGATAGAGGTTGTGTGTGAGAGGGGACGCATGCGCAGACGGGGCATTTGAGCGGGTGGCGCAGGCGCAGTACTAAAATCAGTAGAGTTATGCCACGGTGACAAGTTCTGGATATGCGCACTTAGACGCCGCAGTATAAATTGTACGGCGCATGCGCAGTAAGGTTGCTGAAGTTAGCGGCGACATTTTTGTTTATCCTAGACATGCGCACGAGGAGGTGCGCACACCATTGTAGTCACTGGATATGGACATGCGCAGTAGCGCACTGAGAACGCCGCTAACGGTGGTGAACATGTTTTCGGTTAGGCATATGGTGGTGACTTACTTTAGTGTTTAGAATGGTAATCTGGAGGGTGGATTAATATATTGGGGGAGGGGTTTAGGGGTGTAAATTTCCCCCGCTCCTGATAGTATCTATGGGCCATTGGACACACTAACACTCAAGTGGTCCCATCCGGAGGGAGGCAAACTAGCCCCTAAAAAGCAAACCAGCTCTGAAGCATCAGCAAAACTAGCTGTTGCAATATCGTCTGAGACACACCAGTCTGGAGGTATTATGTACTATTTTCATGTATGTTTAGCAATGTATACTGTGGAATTTTGAGTATTTTGTATATATCCCATTTTGGACCCCATTGAAGAGTCCCTAAAAGTGGGACGAAACGCGTCTGAGGAGAGTTATATAACTTTTTGGGGATACTATTTCTGTATTATATTGTAGTGTTTGTTATAGTACATTGGCCTTTCTCTCCTGGCCTTTCTATGTCTATATACACTCTGTATAGGGTCAGTGGTAGGGAATAGTTAAGGAGTTCTGTGGGGTCGCCCTTATTAGGGCCGGGTCTCCGCTAAGAGATACTTACTAGCCCAGAAAACAGAGGAGGGATTTGGTAGGTTCTTTAGGCTTTTTCGGATGTTGTCCCATATTTAATAAAATTTGATTAGGTTTAATATGGACTGATATTTTTAGTGATGTGAATTAAAGGTTACATTTTAAAAGGAATAATTTGTTTTGGATTTCTGTTGAAGGCCCCGTTCACACGGCTTATTTGTCCGCGGATTGGCGCCATACTCCGCGCCGGATTTGCGCTGCAGTACGGCGCCAATCCGTCGGAGTAATTACGGTAATCCACTGCTCTCATAGAGAACAGTGGATTCCGTCGCTCCTTTCCGCTCAGCGAATCCGCCGGGCGGGGAGAAAGTGACATGCACATTATTTACGGCGCGTACACGCCGTGAATAATGCAATGTCTATGGGCCGGGGAGCGGCGCCCCCACCGCGCTCCGGACCCGCCCCCGTCCCGCCCCTTATTTACGGCGGATTTGCGAGTGCAATCCGGCTCACAAATCCGTCGGGAATAAGCCGTGTGAACACGGCCGAAGATGCTTTTCACCTGTAATGATGCATCATATGGTTTCACTATTTGATCTGACATAACTGTTCTCTGCTGTCATGTTCTTTTATGCCTTAGGACAAAAGTGATGAAGCTGAATCACTGCAACCTGAGATACAGAGAGTGCTTGACAACACTATATCACTAACAATAAAATGGCTTGAAGATGTGTATGGGCACAAATTTAATTTTCATAACTATAGACAAGCAGTATTTTCTTCTGAAATGAAGGTAACATCTTAGCTTTTCATTATATCAAAATACAGAACAAAAATGCAACATGAAACAGATGACATTTTCAGTCAATTATAATAATAATTAATAATAGTAATTATATTAATGTTATAGATGTGTTGCCCAACATGGCTCCGATTGGGGAGAGAGGGGCTATTGATGTTCAAGTAACTCTGTCTTTGATAGAGACCTAATTGAAAAAATATTAAGACCTTTTACTGTACATTAATATTGTGAAAAAAAATTCTTTTGAATTTTATTTCTTTTGTGCTACTGAGAAACCATAATTTACCCGTATAAAAAATGTGATCATCTAGAAACAAGTGTTTTGTCATTTGATTGCAGTTATATTAATGATTACTTAGGCAATACTTGTCTTGTGTAAGGCTGTTTTAAGTGAGTTTTCCCAGATAATACTGATCTACAATACCACTCTACACCATTTCTGTCTAAGAAAATGAATGGGGTGATACTTTTGTGCATAATCTACAACTTCTTTGGTGGTCAAAGGATTAATTGAAGCATCCCTGGTGGTCTAGGGTAGGCAAAGAGTTTCTGGAGAAATCCTGGAGCATCCAGAGTTCTTTTAACTTTGTGAATGAGTAGATGGCAAAATAAAAGGATCACAAAATTATTATTTTATACCAGTAAAGGGAAGATGTACATTATATGAATTATGTTATAAAATTGATGAAAGGGATTTCCAGGTTTATGTATGTTAAAGGGGCACGAAGTAAAAGTGACGTGGGAAGCTTGCAAATGAAATAACAAACATTTTCACCATTCATTATTATTAAAAATTCTGCACCGTTTTCGTTTAAGCTGCTACGTTAGGGATCCATTGTTTACAGCTAGTCTCCAGGGGATACGACCAGGGCTGAGAGCTTCTCAGTCCTGGTCGCACATGCTCAGACATCACTTCTCCTCTCAGGCAGCTACTGAGTGTTCAAACTCCAGGTGCTGTCACTCTACTCCCGTCCTCTGTTCTCCTTAGTAATTAGTCAAACAGTGCAAATAAATAAAAAAGAAACCTCAATCAGGTTTGTGCATTGATAAAGAGAAAAAAAAACACAGGTTTGGTTCCTGCAAAAGCTTTACCTCTCAGCTACTCACAATGCTTTACACAAACAGACCTTTCTTTGACTACAGAGAGGAAAGTCATAGTGATGTCATCCTGCTGGGTCACATGATATGCAATTCAAACAACACACACACACCCCCTTCTGAGCAGACAGAGCTAAAGAGCTGGATGCAGGAGGTATAAAATGAGATTGTGGCAAAACCCCTTTAAATGGAATCAGTGTATAAGTGAAAAGTAATATACAGTGGTCCTTCAACATTCATTATTAATTGGTTCTTTGGCAGCAATTGTATGTTGAAACCATATCCTTAAGGAAAACTGGTAACTTGTTTTAAGGCCCCAAAAATGTCACTCAACATATTGCAAAGTTAAGATGAAAATAAAAACAGGTAACAAATACAAATAAAGCAGGTCCATACATATAACAGTCAAAAAAGCTGCCAGAAGATGGAAATCACTTTCTATAATGAGGATACAAACTTTTTTGTACCAGAAAAAAAATGGGGCCAACCACACCTGGAGTGACATGTATGATCTTGCCGCAAAGAGGCCAATTCTAAATGGCTTTACATCAGTGTAGAATGCCCCCGAATGTATGAACCTGTTCTACTGCTAGTCATAGAATTGGCGCATTCTAGTTCCACTATGGAAACTCAGGCTGTTGCAGCAAAAAAATAGCGTATTTTTTGCCTCCCTAGTCATAAATGTGTAGAATCATACGGTTGTAGAGCGCCTCCAGAACACCCCCATATCTTGGGAAAATTACATAGTGCGATGGGTGCCAGAAAAGGCTTCTACTTTTGGAGTGCGCCTGCTCATACATCAAGAACAGGGCTGTAACAGTTTTTGGGCTGAAAACACACCAGAAACGGGCAACCCTCACATGTTGCCCCTGGGGGCTAAAGGAGCTGCTAAACCTGGCACCCTAAAGGCTACAGGACATGTTTCCCCACTGCACTGTAAGAGGAATAGTAGACCCCCAATCACTGCATGGCCTTCGCTAAACGGATTTTTTTCATGTGTTCCTGTAATTGGGGGAAGTGTCGGGAAAATTCATTGAAACCACACTCAACATACAATGTCCCAAAGGGCTTGTATTTGAAAACATTTTTCCGAGGACATGAAATTAAGGGAACATTTTGCTTTTTAATTCTTACTTTTGGTTTCAATTCTTCTATTTTTTTAAGTTTTCTACTTTGCGTTATGAATAAGAGCATTCTTATTTACATTGAGAGGTAGAAAACTAGTACAAACTTAGTTCTGCTGTAAGTAAATACATCCCGTCTAGACAATGCTCTGTGATCTAAATACATCCGCACAAATGTATGTCATGGTTTTCTACAATGTAAAAGTTTGGAGACTTGGCTGTTTTACTCACATATCATAGCTTGTACTGGATGCAGTTGTATCCACTTTGTATCCTGACAAAGGGTGGGAATACATGATGAGTCTGCAGTGATGTGGATGAGAGCCACGCCCCAATGATTAAGTCAATGACCACACTAATTTGATGGTATCTTGTGTAACTGTTGGCTGCCCCATGGAATCATGGTAGTTGTTTGCATCACAGCAATGCCATAACCGCACCTTTTTTGTTTTTACCTTTAGGGTAGGATCACATGGCTGATTTTGACGTTGTTTTCGGAGCATTTCCTCACCCAAACAGCGGCAAAAAAGCTTTCAAAATGCCTCCAGTTCATTTTCATTGATTCCTATGTAAAAAGCCTTGTAGTTCACACACTGCAAGGTTTTTCTGCGCATTTTCTGCACTTTTTTGGACGATGTTTTGGCCGCTAAAAAAGAAGTGTCATGTGAATTCTTGAAGTGTTTGCAACGCTGAAATTTCTCTAGGAATCAATGGAGAGCTTCAGAACCTCAGTGCGGTTTTAGGCGCGTTTTTGGCGCTTTGTTCGGTGCTGTTTTTGCCCTGCCATTATTTTTTTGGGGTTCAGAAACATAGGTGTTTACAAACAGTAGTAAACCTTTTTCTAAAAACCGATCAAAAACCCCCATCTGAAAAAGGGGTTTGAACAAGGTTTTTGCCGCGTTAGGACGGTGAAAATTCAGCTTCCAAATCAGTCCTGTGAACATACCCTAGCATTTTACTACTGGGATGCCTCTAAAAGTATGATCACACAGCTTATTTCAGGGCGTATTTCGGGGTTTAATTGCACTGTAATACGCCCTGAAATATGCCCTGTAATTATAGAGAGCTATGATTACCTGCCCTCTTCCCCGCCGTTTACTGAAAAGCCATTGACGTCATTCTTTTGGTGTATGCCCCACAAGAAACGGAAATGAATGGACCCCCGCCTTTTAAAAAATGCGTTGAGCAGCGCGTTCTTCTAAACACACGGCGTCTTGCGCCACACAGAGGTATGTGCCACAAGACGGCGTGTGAAGAAACCCTTAATGTACGAAATGTAAACAATTGTATACTCTCATTCACTGACATAAAACAGAAATAAATCTTGAAGTAATTCAAGTAATTCAATCAGTCCATGAAATGCTCTGCCCACAGAGTAGCGTCAAATTTAAAAAAAAAACAGACACGAGCCGAAATTTCCAAATTTTTCACCACAACAAAGAAAGCCCTAAGTAAATTCCCTTCAAACTCTTTTAAAATTTTTAAAACCGGGGGCGTGGCCGGAAACCCGCAGGAGATGACGTTGAATCTGAGCCTGTGAAGAGGTGAAAAGCAGTTTTGCCCTACGAACTCGCCCCCTAAAGGGTAGAAGAAAACCCACCTGCACGGACATTTTTTAGGAGGCACCCATCTCGCCCGGGGAAGCCACACCCTTGGGAAACCTTTCCTGCAGAGAGCGAGCCGGGCCGCCCCGGTTTCCCGTCTGCCCCGGCGCCTTGTCACGTGGCCAGTTCCCCTCCCGCGATTGGGCAGTGGAACCTCAGCTGAGCGAGCCAAAAAGCAGGTCCCCCCTACTCCCGCGACCGGGGACGAGGCTTCCCGCGGGTTTTGGACCGCTCGGGGCAGCAAGCAGCTGGCGGAAGGAACAGAACAGGTACCGCCGTGGCCCCCCCTGCCTCCCCCTCTTGAAATCCCCCTGCCCCAGTCTCTGCCCTCACAGCCCCCCCCCCGTCCCGTACGCGGCCATGGCGCGTCGGGGGGCCTCACAACCCAAACCCCGGGGGCACGAAAGCTCCAATGACCGTCTCCAGGCCTCAGTACCCCCCTCGGCCCTTTCCCCTTCGAAAACAGGGGACCCGGGGGAAGGTGGGACCCATAAAATCTCACTGCTTTTCCACCAATATAGACTCTGGCAGCGGCCCTTTGTCCGGCAGGGCCCCCGCATTCCCCTCCCCCACAGCCCGGAGCTTCCCAACCCCCCCCGTGGGCGAGATGATCCATCATTTCCTCCAGAGGGGACTGAAACTCCTTCTGACTGAAGTTATAAATGCCAACAAGGAGGAAAAACTGTGCTCAGAAAAATTTTTAAAATGATGGCTTCCAGGGTGGAGCCCTAAGGACGCCATGACAACATGGGAGGTATATTGCCCAGATCATCCGGCTACCCTTTGAAAAATTTGGGCCTTGTCAAAAAAAGGGGCCCATCTAGAGGACCTGATAATAGAGGTCGCCAAAACAACGTGCGGTTCGGGGCCCCCAGAGCCCCAGGGCGACGAAAAACCTGCAAGAAGTTCTGGCTCTCTTTTTTCTAATTTGGGTCTACCCCCCCCCCCACTTTCAACTTGACAGGCGATCGGGCGTTAGCCCAAAAGCTCCTCTCCTCTTCCTAGAGAAATTATTTGCTGTTTCCATGACCTATACCTGAAAGAAGCTGAATGGAAAAAGAGAAAGGTTTTCGCCCTTGGAATTCGGGGGGCTCCTCGATCCAACTCTTTCCGGACCTCCGGGGTTCCCCCTGCAGAAGGGGCGTCATATGAAACCCCTTTCCGAACTCTTAAAGGGACCAGCACATTCCATATCGATGGAATTTTCCCCGTTCCCCCTCACGGCCCGCAAGGAGGGGCCGATGGGCCCCACCCTTAAATCCTTAGGATCTTCCAGCCTTCTGCGATCCCCTCCGTTCCTCACCCAAGATGGAGACTGGGAACTGTCTTTTCCCTCCCCCTCCCCCCCAAACCCGCCTGGCAAAGGCCACCATCTCGCAAAGAACGCTCCCCTGGACACTCCCCTCTGTGGGGGCCCGGCGCTCTTCACCGCGCTGAGGGGGTTGCCTTTTCCCCTGTCTGGCCCCCCCCGGGTCCTGGGGGGCCTATGTGGCCTTTTCCCTTGGGACTGTTGTGGGGTTTGTGGGGGAGCTTACTCGGGTGTGGGTGGGCTTGCAATAAGATCTTATTTTACCCATGTTTTTGCTGCTTAGGGACTTTATTCCTGCATTTTTTGCATTTTTTAGAACGGCAAGTTCTTCCGGGTTATTGTTGGAGTTTCGGGCTGGCTGTCCTCTCCTTTTTTTCCCACATTGTGGGGTACAAGGTTTTCGGGTTTCACATGGGGAGGGGGAGGCCCCAATTGGGACTTTCCCCGGGGTTCTCATTGGGATTTCCCTTTGGTTGTTGATAGACGCACCCCCTTTTCCCCCCCCTTACGACCGGGGAAACTTCGTTCGGGACGCCCCGATCCCAAACCTGCACCCCAGCCCGGGGTTATATCTCTGTTTTTGCAGAAGTTGTAAATAGTTGTTTGTCTAACCTCTGTCGTCCCCTTCTGTCCCTTCTTGTTCTCCATCCCTCTGCCTCCACAGTGATAGGTCATCTCTGGCTGCTGATTGGGGTTTAGCGGGCCATTTAGACTGTTTACAATTACCCCAGTTTTACTGTCTATACCAACATGGTCTGCTGTATACTTTAAAGTGAAAGGTTTAAACTGGGTTCAAAGCGAGATGGCCAAAGGGGAAATGCAAGGCTTTGGGGGCCGATTTGTGTTCTTACAAGAGACACATTTCAATGCTGAGGGGTCCTTTGCATTTGCCGACACTTGTACCCATTTGATTTAGTGCCACCAAACCCAGCCCAAAAAAAAAGCGGGGGGCCCACCTGATATCTAAGTCTTGCCTTTCGGGTCCACTCTCGCTTTTTGACCAGCGGGCTGTTATTTATCCCCCAAAACTAACCACAACAAGCCCGACATCTGTAATGTATATGTCCCAACTCTGCCAGTAGCCTTTCAAATAGAGTTTGTCGAAATTTTCTGGATTTTCCCCTTTCTATTTTTTGGGGGGGGATTAAAACTTAATATTTCTTGAAGTCATGGACCGTTCCGCACTAGGAGGAAGGGGTTGGGGAACAGCCCGACTAGATCCCCTGGGCCTTTAGGAAGTTTATTGGGGGCTCAAGGCCTTTTGATTTGTGCGCACAATCACCCTTAGGAGAAGGAATTTTACCTTTTACTCGCACCCCATAAGACCCACTCCAGATTAGACTTTTTTTTGGGAATGTTCTCACGTGCGAGCACTGATGGGCTTGAGATAGAGCCGTTTTACGTGGTCGGATCACGCCCCGGTATGGTGACCTAATTTTTCAAGTCCTCCCCGTAGGTATGTCATTGGAGTTAAATGAAACCCCCCTTTAAAAAACCCCCGAACATAGGACGTTCGGGACGCCTGGGGGTATTTTGACCCCAATGGGGCGTAACAAGTGGCCACCCCGGGGAACCCCCAAAAAAGCGGTTTTTAGAGGCGAATGCTTTGCGTTGGGCTAAAAACTTAAAGGGCCCGGGGCCCGGAAACTCCCCAAAGGGAAAAAATGTCCCAACACCCGTCCACCCCCACCTGAGGAAATAGTGAAATTGGAATGAGGAAGGAATTGCCACTCGACATTTTTGAGAGGCTATCCTTACCAAAACAAGGTATTTTGAATATGGCAAAAAAGCTCACACATGTTACGTGCAACTCAAGAGGAGGACGACAATCTATCCGCAGGCTTTACAGGGGGGGACGGAAACCCTTTACTACGACCCAGAGTCCATAGCCAAGTTATTTTCAGACTTTTTCTCTAACTTCTCCTTCCCCTCAGACCCAGAGAAAGAGGAGGTGGCGCGACAGTAATTCGGACTTCTTAAGACTTGTCCCCCTTTCAGGCTTCCCCCCGAGGCTTCTGCATCCCCCTTTAAAGCCCCCTGGAGATGGAGGTTGATTGGGAAGTGCTAAAGGGTCTGCCCTCGGGCAAAGACCGGGCCCCCGGGTGGCCTCCCAACAGTATTTTTAAACCTTTTCCGGGGGTCCCTTGCCCCCCGCATCAAACCCCCTTTAAAGCATTTTTTAAAAGGGGCCCCCCAATCCCCTTCGCCATGTCCCCCCTCCCATCTTACCCCTTTTCCAAAAGGCGAACAAAGACCGGCGATAGTGCGACTATAGGGCCCATGCCCTTTTTAATCGTATTGATCTTTACAAAAATACTGGCCAATAATTGGGGGTTTGGCTGCCCCCAGCTGATCAATAAGGGTCAAGTGGGGGTTTTGTCCACTTTCGTAGGGGGGGGACAACACTTGGGGGACTACGATTTGATAGAAGTCTTGAACAAACCCCCGGAACAGGCCCCCCTCCTAGCCTGGTGCAGAAAAGGCCTTTGATCGGCTGGGGTGGCCATTCCTATTGAAAAAATTGGCTGTATTTGGGTTTATGGTCTTTCCCCGACTGCCATTAAGGCTTTATTCCTCCCCCCCAGCGGCGGTTTAAATTTCCCCCTCACACCTCCCCCTTTTTTGATTTAAAAATGGGACTAGGCAGGGGTGCCCCTTGTCCCCGCTCCTTTTTTCTTTAAGCATTTAACCCTTGCGGCAGCTATTTGAATACCCGATATCAAGGGGGTATGGTCAGGACAAGGAATAAGCTCTCCTGGGTTTGCAGATGATATTCTGCACTGACTAATTTCAAGTTTTGCTACCGCTTTGCATGCACTCTTTGGAACGGGTTTTGGGCCCCTTTTTTGGGTTTTTAAAATAAAACTACGAAAAAGAGGCCCCCATTTAATTTTCCCCCGATATCCTCTCTTCCCTTTAAAAATAATTTCCCATATAAGTGGCAGGACCCAAAAACCCCTTAAAAACCCCGGTTTCTCGTTACTCCCAGATATGACTCCCTTTTTCAAGCTAACTTTCCCCCACTCTTTAGGGAGTGAAGACCCTCCCCCAAAAATGGCACTCCGCACCTATCTCCCCCTTTTGGAAGGATTAACACGGTTAAGATGTCGGTCTTACCCCAAACTCCTTTACCCTTTTTTTAAACCCTTTCCTGTGGCATCCCCTTGAAAGGGGTTGAAATCTCTGCGGCCCCCTGCTCAAAATTTTTTGGGACATGGGAGGGTAAGTAGCCCAAAAGGGGTTTTCATGACGGGAAAAACAGAGAGGGGGGGTTTTTCTTTCCCCAACCCGACCATTCTACGGGCCCCGCATTTTTGTCTATCCCTGCATGGTCCCCTTTTCGCTTTATTCGAAAAGGGGAGGTGGGGAAATTGTGGCTGGCCCCCACCACCCTAAAGCCTTTCTATGGCACTCCCACCCTACCAGGCGGACCGAACTTCTAGGCCCGATTAACTTCCCACCCAAAATTTGGGGATTTGTAGGAAGGGGTTTATTTGGGCCCCATCGGGCCTCCCCTTGGGGTCTTTTGTTTGTACCCTCTCCTACCCCCTAGTCCTCAGGCTATTTTGCTCCCCATGGTGGGGCGGGATCTCTTCCGCTTTCGGTAAGCGGGGGCTCGGATCGCAGATTGCTATCCTTTGGGCTCTTCAGAGGGGCCCCCCGGGGGGACCGCGATCAACTTTCATTTCTTCAAAATTTCTCACCTCCTTTTTTTTCCCTGTACGGGGGCTGCACCCTCTCCCGCCCGACTCCCTTCGAGTCTCTTTTCAAAACGGGGTTCGACAAAAGGGTTTTTAAACCCGGGGTTATTCCATCTTAAATAATTCCTCTCGGACGACCCCATAGTTCCAAAAAACATGAGGAATGGGGCTATATAGGCAGGCCTATTTCCCCTTTTTTCCTGGGAACACATCTGGAAGGCGGCACCAAATCGTCTTTTGTGTTTGCCCGAAAGGGGAAAATTATATAAGATACAACCAAACCCGCTTCTAAAAAAGTGGTTTCCTCAATCCTCTCCTGATTGTTGGAGGTTCGGGGGGCGGTGGAGACTCTCCCCACACTTCTGGGGCTGTCCTGCCTTACAAACGTTTTGGACTCGGGGGAGAGATCTACTAGGGGCGATTCTGGGCTGGAGATCCGCTTGATCCAGATATATTTGCTTAACGGACCGGGTTTAGAATCTTTCCCAAGGGTTAAAGGCCAATGATGTTACACATTTTCCCCAAACAGCGATGCCTGACTCGAGCGTGGAAGCGACTATCCTCCCGGAATTTCGGATTTGATAATAGAGTAGGGAGGTACTCGAAGGGGGCAACGCGCTTTTTTACACGACAAACTGGATCTCTTTGTAGGGGAAAGGTCCCTCGGGACACATATTGGGCTTTTTAAAACCCCCCGTGAAACTTTTCATTGAACAATCGCAGTGGCCCCAGAGGCCCCCCCTTCCTTCCCGTCTCCCCCCCTTTTTTGTTTCCCCTGTATGTTTGTCTTGTTAACTGGGTTGTCCCCTTTGGGGTTAGCTCATATTTTCTATATTTCAGGTTCATTTTTTCTTTTTGAGGATTGAAGATTTGTTCACTCTGTCCCATGATGAAGCAAACAGCCGTAGATGTCCTCTAAGTTTAGATTTTGGTAGATCCTTGCTTTTAATCACGAAGTGGCAACTCTGTCATATCTGTTCTTTGATGTTATGTGTGTATTTGAAAAAAATTAAAATAAATTTTCAATTTAAAAAAAAAAAAATGTAAAACCTTTGTTTGTACAATGACTTTTTTTTTTTTTTTTGCTTCAGACTGAAAAAACCCTGAAATATGGCCCGAAGCCATATTTAATTTTAATTAAAGGAGATTTCCCACTATTAAAAGTGATGTGGTTATATCCTAGCATTATACCTTAGATAAGGAGGTCCAAGCCTTTTTTTTCCATCTACTAGGTTAGCAAGGAAATGCAGTACAACCCTGGTCACTTGACTGCAGCTATGTTGCTATTCCCTGCAGTGCTACTGGGCAAAGAGAAATCTGAAGAGATGACAACAATATGTTTTACTGTCATTTTCAAATAAAGGAAATGGCTTAAAAAAAATTGCAGAAATAACCATAATAATTTACTCCATGTCTGTCTGAATATAACCTGAGCCTTCAACTTTTTCATTGCTTATATCAGTAAAATAAAGCTTTATCTGCACAGTAGTGTTTTACTTTATATCACTTTGTAGATGCTCTAATTATAGAATAATGTAAGTGATCAGATTAAATCAACCTTTTAATTTTAACCAATAACTAACACAGATAATATTATTTTTGTGACTTAGACATTCTTTCTTAGATCAGAGTAAAGGTTTTGAAATTTGTTTTTTATCCAGGACACCATAAATTCCTGTACGTGGAATCTGTCATTTCTCCTTTCATAAACTGAAATAGTTATAATATCATAAAATAATTGCCAGATATGTCATCAAGTTTACATTTTTCATCACAGGCATGGAATCTGATTCTAAAGGCTGGTGAAAATGTGACTCAGAAGTGGAATGATTCCCTCTTACCACAACTGCGCAGAAAAATTAAGCAGGTAAAAAATAAAATGTAAACAGTAGTATTGTGAAAGGGGTTGTCTAGTTAAGACAGTTTCTTGTTTTAAATAGAACTTCTCAATTAGCAGGTAATCCATGGCCTGGTGTCTTAAACTTCCTACGATTGGTTGTTATCGCAGGGGAAGGTTGCATCTGACCGGACATTTTAGGGAAATGTAGAGTTATATACTGGTTAGTCAACTAAATAGCCTTCTATATAAGGCATAGATAGGGCCATGTCTGCCATAATGGAGGATTCCTTGCTTTCCATTTTGGCTTATGGAATAGTGTCTCAAGCATTAAAGGAGTTGTCTCACTACAGGCTTTCAACCTACTTCAATGTGTCTGGCAGCAAAGGATTTTTGAATTCAGGGACTTGCTTCTTGTCTGCTTCTTCTCCTCCCCCTTTCCCCCTTCCCTCAGCACACAGACAGCTCTCCTCCTCTGACTGCAGTAACTTCTATACAGTGGGGAGGGGGGGGGGACTAGGGCGTTTGCTGCCAGAGTTAACCCTGTGTGTGCCTGCCTAGATCTGCTGCTTACTTCCAAATCAACTGCACAGAGTCAGGAGACAGCAGGGAGAGGGCTAATCTATGAGTGGCTATGGAGCCAGAGGTCTGTGAAGCTGTGTATGCTAATAGCAGAGCAGGAGGGGATGTAAAGGTTCCTTTACCCCCTGCTTAGCATACAAATCTCCACCAGACATCTTAAGCAACAACAAACAAACCCTGTCAGAACAGACACAGGGCAGCTGTGAAGTGTGTTACTATAAACACGATGTGTCACTAATACAGCAGAGCAGGGAGGGATAGGAACCGTTCACATGCCCCCCTGATCTGTTCTATTAGTATAGTCAGAGCTCCACAGACACATCATGATTATAGAAACACACTTCACTGCTGTCACATCGTACTGACCACAGATCAGCCTCACCTCTGCTCTCCTCAATCTGTGGAGGGAGCAGGCACACACAGGGTTAATCCAGGCAGCACAGACACACATGGGGAGTAGAGCCCTCCCCCTCCTCTACAGAAGCATCACATACAGTGCGGGAGGGGCTCTGTGCTCTGACCTGTATTCAGAAACAGATGAGTCACCAGGACTGGCAGCCAGTGAGATAAAAATCAACAAGTCGGCTGCTATAGTGATTTGAGGAGGTGATGCGCTCCTACTACCAGGGATAACTGAAAATCAGTAGGACATTTGTAATGAACATATATTGCAAAGCTGATTGTTTTTTAAAAAGATCTTTTAATTAAAACCCCAAACATTGTACCCGAGAAAACCCCCTTTTTAATTTGCCTTTAATTGTTTGGGAAAAGGAAAAAATCCAAATTTTTTAGAAAGGGTTGAAAAAAAGAATTGTCCATAAGGTTAAACCCAAAAGGGGGGGGAAAAGGGGATGAGGGGAGAGAAAAGGGGGAGTTTTTTTATCTTATTTTTCCCCCTACTGATAAGACTTGCCCCCCATAAGGCAAAAAACCCATTTCTGCTTTAAAAGGAAGTTTTTTTTAAAAAAAAATTTTTTTTTGTGAGTTGCCCCCTAGACTGGACGGGGAATACAGATATTTTATAGGACTACATAAATATTTTTTTTTTTTAGTTTCAGGTAGTTATCTAAGCTTTTCTTGAAACCCTCAACTGTTTTTTGCTTTTACCGCTCCCCCAGGGTGGCAAATTCCACAGTTTTTCACATTTTTCTCTTTGAAAAAAGGCCCCTTTTTCTCTTCGGGGAAAATTTTTGAATTTTTTTTTCTCCAGATGAAGGGGGGCTTTTCCCTAAAAGGTTTTTTTCCCTCCATATTTTTTTGTAGGGGCCATTTTAAAACTTAAAAAAATTTTAAAATCATGTTTCCCCTAAAAGCCGTCTTTTCTCGGGAGATTAAATTTCCGGTTTAAAATTTTTTTTAACTTTTCCTGATAACAATGTAAGTATGAAAACTGTTAGTTTTGGTTTGCTATTTTTTTTGAAACTGTCTCTAGCCCCATTTTATTTTTTTTTTTTTTTTGTTGAAAAATTTAACCCCCCCCCCTTGGAGTCCAGAACTGAACAGTATATTCCAAGTGAGGCTTGTGCTTTATACAGCTGTAATACTACATCCTTGTCCTGTGAGTCCATGCCTCTTTTAATAATTGCCAATACCCTGCTGGCCTTAGAGGAAATTTTGTTTGGACATTCCCGTGCTGTTCAAATTTAAATTTTTTCCTATAAACCCCCAAAATTTTTTCCTAAACAAGCGATTCTCCCAGTTTTTTTTAACCCCCTAGGACATTTAATGCCTGCAGTTTTATTAAAAACCAAGTTGTAAACTTTACATTTTTCAACAGTGAACCTAATTTCCCCAATTTGGATGCTTTCCGGGTTTCTGCTTACATTTTTATAAACCCCTTTTAAAAATTTACACAAACCCCAAAAGCTTGGTGCCCAATCTGCCAAAAAATAGAAACAGTCCCTATGCCCTCCCCCCCCTTATTCATTAAATAAATTGAACAAAAGTGGACCCAGTACTCAATAAGGGGAAATTGGCCTATTTAAAATTAAATGTTTTTGCCCTCCCGCTCTGTTTCTTTCCCAGTTTAGACCAAAACAAATTATATTGTGGTCACTGTTACCTAGATTTTCAGAAAAAGTGACTGCTCCAACAAGTTCTGCTTTGTTAGAAATTACCACATCCAACAGAGCATCACTTCTAATGGGATCCTCCACAAACTGGTCCATAAAATTATCCTCTAACAAGTTGAGGAACTTTCCCTTAATAGTAGAAGCAGAACTGTGACCCCAGTCAATCTTGGGGTAAGTCGCCCATTATCACCACTGTGCCCACCTGTGCTGCCCGCTCTATTTGTTTATACTGGTGACCCTCTCTCTCCTCAGTGATGCTGGGGGGTCTATAGATTACACCAAAAATATTTTTTTCCATGTTAACCCCCCCCCCCCCCTTGTATTTCCACCCACAAGGTTTCCACATCTTCACCTGCTATTGCCTCTTTCACACTTGTCTTCATATCACTTTTTACATACAGACACACTCTTCCTCCTCCTCTCCGGTTTGCCTTGTCCTTCCTAAATAGAGTAAAGCCCTGATGGTTAACAGCCCAGTCATGTAAGGAGTCCAGCCATGTCTTAGCAACCCCAACCACTTCAATCTGTTCATCTTGAAATAACACCTCAAATTCCCCCATTTTGCTTACTAGACTTTTGACATTTGTGAATAGACACATTATTAAACCTACTTAAGTCTGTAAAATAATTTGAGAACAGCAATGCTGACAATTCTTTAAGTGTAAGCTTATAATTTGACCAGGGATTTTCAATGCATGATAGTGGTCAATTTGTGTAACTTTATTTTAGAACCCTTTTTTACCACTTATGAAGTAATTATGCTTCACAGCCTTTTCATGTGAAGACTGTGGGCAGTTTTACAGCAATGTTTGACATTTAAGCTCTGCTAGCTCCTATGCCTCATTTTGCCTGTTAAAGGGATATTTGTGATGGAAGGGTTGTGAAAAAACAATCACAGTGTTCAGGTAGGATGACTCACTATAAATATGAGGTAGCAGAGCTGTATTTGTCATGAGAGGAAACTTTTAGTGAGAAAGACAAATCGACATGCTGCCAAGACGCACTGTTATGTGCCAAATTACATCTTTGATGTAAATACACAGCCATGTGATCTGAAGACCTGACCGGACGACACAAGACTGCTCCTAGGTCAGTAAGGGTTAAAGTTTTTCTCAGTTAACAGATAAGATCAGAGATGATCATTCCTGCTGATAAGACACAGCAAGGAGTGACCTCACTAGTCTGGCCACTGCTAGAGCAGAGAGAGGTGTTTGGCAATTAGAGACATTTTTGTAAATAAGCAGGCCATAAGAACTACTCTAACTCTGAAATTAAGAAAAATCAGAAAAGCAATGTATTTGGTGATGATCTTTACTTACCTTGATTTACCTTTGCCTACATGTTTGAAGCTATTAAATGAGATGGCTTTTTTCAAGTATTGGTTGTGTATACAACATGATTTATATATAATTTGTGATCTATTACAGCTTCTGAATATAATCCTATATGTAACGTGTAGAAATTTTAGTTTGTTTGGGCATAATCTTAGTCTGCTAGAGCAGAGAGAGGTGGTTGGCGATTAGAGACATTTTTGTAAATAAGCAGGCCATAAGAATTACTCTAACTCTGAAATGAAGAAAAATCAGAAAATTTATGTTTTTGGCAATGATCTTTATTCACCTTTCCCTACATGTTTGAAGCTATGCAATGAAATTGCTATACCACATTAAGCTTTTTTCAAACAATGATTGTGTATACATCATGATAAATAGACTATGTTATATATTACAGTTTATGAATATAATACTATATGTAAAGTGTAGAAATCTTAGTTCATACATATCACTCTAAAGGTGGACCAACCCTGTTTTCCATGTACTTTATAATAAGTGTAATAATTGTAATAGTAATAATGGTGGTAATAATGTTTGTGAAAAAATGTCCAATGTTGTTAAACGATCATAAGTCAATATACACAGTATATTGGGGGAGTCTAAGGCTAGGTTCACACGGTGTATTTGCAGGGCGTAATTACGCCCCGCAATTTCGCCGTGTGGGCGGGAGCGGGGGGCCGGCACCTCGCCGGTCCATAGACTTGCATTATCAGCGGCGCGTATACGCCGCTAGTAATTCACATGTCAATTATCTCCCCGCCCGGCGGATTCGCCGAGCAGGTGGAGGAGACGTTTTCAGCCCGTAATTGGCGCACTCCAGCACGTAATTACGGACTGAAATACGCCCAGTTTTAAGCCGTGTGAACATGGCCTAACTGCAATAGGCAACTGCAAGCATTCTGCTATATTTACAGAAATAATGTGATCTAGTAACCAAGAAAAATAGAGAACGGTGATGTGCTTTTGCCATTGAAAGCAATGTTAATCACACTGACAATTGTTAGATCCGTTTTGCGGATCCGTAAAACGGATCCGTAAAACGGATCACAAAAGCATCGTGTGAACAAGCCCTAAAACCTCATCCTGGAGAATTACCCATTCCTAAAACTCCATGTGAGTAGGGAACACCAAACGCTGCCGCCTGTTGAACTTAAAAAAAAAAACCTCCTCATGAGAGGGAGAAACATCCCCATCCTTAATATGAAGGGAGTCCCTCACAGTCTGTATAAAGGCTTGAACAGCAGCTGCTATTTCATCATCACTGTCTGGCTCAGTCAGAGGTGTCCCCAGAGGAGGCCATGTCCAGGAGTGGTGCCTCTATGTCCGCCAAGAATCTGTCTGGAGAAACATCAGGCAACACGAGGACGAGGGAACGCTAGTCCTTTTACGTCAACCATCCCTGTGAGATGCACCAAGCTCAAGGCCCTGGGAGGTGCTAGGCTGGGTAGCCAGCAGAGATGGCAGATGCTCTGTGGGCGAAATCATAGCCTGGAAAAGTCATCCACCACAAGTGAGAGGAACCTAGCCCATTCTGGGGCCACCTACTCCTGAAAGGAGTGGTCAAGCCCCATACGGTCGACTAGGAAACCATGCAAATGCACAGAGCGAGCTAATCTGAGCACATGCAAACTTCTTATGACAGCAGGCACAAGCAAAATAAGTCGATACAACTTTAGGTGCAGGTGGCTTTGCAGTATCGTCCTTGAAAAGGGAAATTGCTACCAGGGGGTGTAGAACAGGACAAATGGCCCAGAGGCCCATGTTACTACACCAAAGGTGCTGTGTCCTCTGGAGAAAGCCAGGAGATGCCTTGGAGAAACACCAGGAGTGAAATGCCAGCAAAATAGTGTCTCCCCAGAAAAAACCTGGGCTGCTGAAGGCCCTTCCCACATCCAGGAGCCAAATGGGAGGCCTAGAGGGTGGTGCAGACCAAGGAAAAAGCACAGTCTAACTGCGGCCGACTGGAAAAGTCGGGGACCAGATATTTTATGCGGTCTTGGCCTGTGCGCGGCTCCGAAATGGCACGACGTGCCACCCGATGACTGCAAATGGTATTGAAAGTTACCTCCAGCCCCTGAGGGTGAGAGTCTGACCCCACCTCCCAAAAGGAACAAAACGCACCAAAAACGGTTCCACCTGCGGAAAGTTCGGTACCTTGGCGGCACTGCAGTGGACCATCCCTAAAGCACTGCCCAAAAGAACACTGCATGAGGACTGCATGGCACAACATAACACATAAAACTCAAAAGGGAGGAGAATGGTGAACTTGCCTATCAGACATCTTCGGGCGTATGCAGAGTCACCCCTTCGATACCGAATCCAAAGGGAAAAAACCCCCAAAAGGCGTAAAGGGGGAAGGGGTAAACCGGGAGCTTAAGCCGAAACAGACAGCTAAACAACTGTATGGTTTTTCCTGAAAATAGGGGGGATCTAAATCATGTGGGCGACCATGTTAAATGCCCCTACTACAGGTGAGAAAAAAAATTCATAAACCCCTAAAAGGGGAAAAAAAAAAGAAAAAAACAAAAAATGAAAAATGTGTCTGTCTCTTACAGTCACTAGGCTAAAACTGTGTAGCCTGGCATCAGTAGAAGGTATATAGTCCGTCCAGGCGAAATCAACCCGGTTGTTTTCCCCCTTTAGGGGTCACCCCCTGGTGCGGGCCTATCCCAAAAAGGTTCATCGTGGCCCCTTTGGATTGCCCAAAAACTCTTTTTTGTTTTTTAAATTTTTTGGTGATTTATGGCTTTGTTTTTTCAACTATAAAACAAACAAAAATAATGAAGGGGGGCAGGTAGCAAGAAAAAAAGAGGTTTAAGCAAGAAAAAAGCAAAAGGGGGAAATTAGGGTAAATTTTTTTTTTGAATACAATCGTACTGCGACACACTTGACATAAGTTTTTTAGTAAGTAGAGCAATATATCAAATTAGAAGGTGCTTATGTTTTTTTTTCCCTTATATTTTTATTGGGAAATTTTTAAAAATTTTTAACAAAAATTAACCCCCAACATGGGTTCATAAATAAAAAAAGCAAAAGGAAGGGGAACCTCCAGGAGACCGAATCAAATGCTTTCTCAGATTAGGCGGAGAACAGGGGTTTTTGGGTTTTTTAAATCAGTGTCGCGCCCCCGGGATGCCCCCCAATGGCGGTTCTGATCCCTTTTGGGGGGGGTGACAAACCTCTAATGAAGCCCAGTTTTTTAAAGGGTCAGGGGGGAGGTCCCCAAGAAGTGCTGGATTCGCTGGGCCCAATTTTGAGGCAGGATTTTTATCAGTATTTAGTAAAAAATTTTGGGCGATACAAACCCAAACCATCCTCTAGGTTTTCCCCCGGGGTTTTGGGGGTTTAAATTTATCGTTCCCCGGCCCCCGGGAAGTCCTCAACCCCCGGCCCCCCCATATAAAATGTCGTTTAGGAGTGTCGTCAGAGTCGGAACGAGTTCCCCCCTGAGGATCTTGAAGTATTCTCCCGACAACCCGCCCGGGGGCCCGGAGTTTTGGGTACTCCCCGGAGGGCAGGGGGCCCTCTCTTTTTTTCCTCCGAAGTAAAAAGGGGCGGTAAAGTTTCTTGCTCCCAAAAGCGTTAATTTAGGCGGGGGGATTTGGAGGAAAATCATGTGTCGCTTGTGAATCGTATTGGGGCGCCCCCTCGTAAAGTTGGGTGTAAAAGTGGGAAAAAAGCCTCTAGGTTTTTCCCCTTTTTCCCTACTAATAATTCCCCCTTTGGGGGATGGCTATCCAAAGGGAAAAAACTTTTTTGGTTGTTTTGGTTTTAGTTAGTCTTTCCCAAAAAGTTTCCTGACCCTCCCCCCCCCAACGGAAAAAAAGTTTTCCCTAGGGGACTTTTGTTTTGCTATTTGGCTTGTGCCATTTGTATCCCGCACCCTAAAAAGTCTCTTTGCCCCCCATGTTTTATTTGTTTATGCTAAAAGTCCTGGGTTTCTAAAAATATCTCATGGGTTTTTTAGCAGGTCATCGTGGGGGGTTTTATATACCTGCTTTTTTTCGTTTGAGTGCCACGTAAGGCGATGAAAAGGGCCTTTTCATCCCCGTTTTTGGATGTTTGCCATAATAGGGGATTTGGGGAAACAGGGGCACCTGAGGGGGATCTTTAAAAAGTTTTTAAAAAGTTTTTTTGGGGAGGAAATGATTGAAAGTCTACAAAATTTGGGCAAAAGTGGGAAAGGGGAATTTCCCCAAATTCCAAACTAAATGCCCTCGGATGATTTCAACCAAAATTTGCACCCCGTTATAGGGGCTTTAGCCCAAAATTTTGGAAACTTTTTCTATGGGGGAAAGGGATTTTTATACAAAGGCCAAGGAATCTGCCGCTGGGGAAATAGTAAAATGCGGATAGAGTGTGGTGCACTGGTGAAAAGTGGGTTTTGTCTCTTTAAAGGTCGGTGCTCTACCCCAGGGGTCGTGCAGCCCCAAGTATTGAAATAAGATGAAGGATGCTTTGTGGGAGGTCGATTTTTCTTTCGTGGAAATGATGATCTGTCCAGGCACGGAGAGAGAAGCCGCAAATTTAAAGGGCACCACCCAGGGTCAGGTTGGTGGTGTCCCTTTTGGGAAAATAATGGTTTTAAGAAGTTTTTGAAAAAAAAATTCGGGCCCCCCCATTATTTTTTTGCGTAAACATTGGGTAGGGTGGGTTTTTGTTTTTTAATGGTTATGAGGGGATATAGGAACCGGCCATCCGGCCCCAATTCCTCCCAGTTTTTTTTAAATTTTAAAGAGGTGCTTTAAAAACAAAGCAACTGCCCTTGGTTTTGGATGAACATTCCCCCGTAGCGCAGTGTGCTATCCAGGGGGGCCCTTTAGTGTGTTTTTCCCCCCCCTCCCGCCAATTGGGGGTTTTCCGCAAAAAAAAGTTTAAAGGGGCTGGGCAAAATTTTTATGTTGTGAGTATTCTCCTTTATTTTTTTTGGGTCGTTTAGGCCTGCTACCCTTCCAGGGAGGAGTTGGAGAGTGTCTTTGTTTTGGCGGCTGCGGTGCCCCCCCTGTTTTAGATTACTAAACCTACCCCCCGTCTGGCGGTTTTTAAAGTAGCCCTTTTGTTTTTTCACAGGGAGACCAGGGGAGCCTGTCCCCCGCGAGCCCGGGTCATTTGGGGCTCAGAGGGGGCAGAAAGGGGCCACGGGGTTCCCCGGGGAAAGGGGGGGGGGGAGAGGGTCGGCTGGAAAAAAAAGGAGAGGAAAAACAAGTAAGAGAAATAAAAAAATGCAAGTACATTGAGGCTTTTTTAGCCAACCTGGGTTACGTTGGTTTGTTTAAAAACTATAAGTTTAAACCCAGGGTTTTTGATGAGAACCCCAAATTTTAAATAATTTTTTATGAGATCAAATTTTGAAGGAACAGTCAAAAAAAATTTGGATTTTTTTTGATTTAGATGAAAAAGTGCTGCCCCCTTTGAGGGGCATCAAAAAAATAGCGTTTGGGGGGCCCCTGACTGTCAAACCCCCAGTTGGCCCCGGGGATTGAAGTTTTAAACCTATTTGGGTTTTTGTCCAGCAGATGTTTTTCAAATCCCTTTAAAATTGGGCGTTTGGGGTGTAACTGCTGCAGAAAAATCTTGGAATATTAGTTTTTCCCGGGCCCTTTTACCTCAAGCACTTTTCGTTGGCATTTAAGGGAGTAAGACCTGGTTTTCATAGCATAATAAGGAATTTTTGCTATTGTGGGGCTGGGCGCGCTTTTACTCCTGGGCCATTTCCCCCCGGCGGTGCAAATCTCCCCCTAACTGGAAGACTTTTGGGGGAATGTAAACCCCCGGGTGGATGGAAAAAATCCTGAGCCACGAATTTTTTCCCAAAGGGTTTCCCCCCCATGGACTCCGGAATGCAATTAATTTTGCAAATTGCTCCTGCGGCTTCGGGTTTTCTAGCTTTCGATTTTTTTTTCTTTCAGCATTTGAATTTGTCTATTTGGTGTGAAAATTTTTGTTGGATTGTAGTTAAACTGATTCACAGGGGATGTGCCGGGGCCCCATTTTCGGTCAGGGCGTTTTGTGGTTGGAAGTGATTTGGGCCCAAAACGAGTTTAAAAAAAACTTGGGGGGAGGTCGAGCCCCTTTTTTCCCAAATGGGGCAAAGAGAAGGGTTTTGAAAACCTCCTGTGCAATGGAGTGTGCTTGTTAAAAAGGTTTTGGTGGAAAGAGCAGTTGGGCTTGGGGGGAGGAGGACCACTGAGATGCATCCCGGGTTCCCTTTGTTTTGGGCGGGGGTTGCCATGATTTTTCCCTGCGAAAGGTTTTGGGGGCCGACGCCAGGGGGTTTTTTTTGGGGGGGAAGGTTTTTTTGGCGCAGAGCGCAGGTTTAAATTGTGGGGGAACCCCCGGGTTTTTGGGTTGGATTTCGTTTCTGTGTTTTTTTTTCCCCGTTTGGGTTTTGGAGGGGGGGGTAAGGGTATTTCTTCATAGCCTCTAAGTGAGCTTTACAAAGCGGGGGGGGAAGTTAAATTTAGGTTGTTTGGGAAAGTGGTCAATGATGTAACATTTCAGATTGTGAGCCAGGTGTACTTAGCTAAGAACGGTCAAAAGTTGCCCCTGCGGGGTCATGGTTTCCGGGGAAAAGGTTTAAAGGGTAGCAAGAAATAAAATTTCTCCCGCAGTATCATTACTTTTGTGTTGCTGTCCATCTGATGTATGTAGAGTGAGAAGTCAATTTTATTGTAATCTGTTAACAGGCAGTAGGCCAAAGAAACTGGGGGATAAAAAAGTAAAAAAGTGGGCCAAATAGGTGGGCAAGGGGCGTGTTGTTTAAAGCCTGTGGGTTTTTGGGGTTTGTGCGGTTTAAAATGCGTGGGCTAAAGTAGAGAAGTGGAGACGCAGAGGTTGCAAGGGTTTTGTGTGCCTGAAAAAAATTGGGGGGGGGCTATGTAGAGTAAGGGCTGAGGGTTTTGGTTTGGTTCAGGGCAAAAAATTTTAACTTTTGCAAGTGGGCCCGGTGGCAGGGTTTGTACTCTTGAAAAGGGGGGGGGGGGGGGGGGGGCTGTAAAGACCAACCCCGGATGTAGGGTAGCTGCCCGTTTTCCCTGCTGCCTATGGGATTTTCTGATGGTTTTTGCAGGGGGAGAAATTCAAGGTTTTCGATTAGTTAAAGAAGTAGGGATCAAAGAAATCCAAGGATCCATTAAACGTTGGGGGAGAGCCCGCCCAGTGGGTGTTTAAAAATTTCTTTGTTGAATTTTTTATAATGTTGCGCCCTGTTGGTGGCAGCCCGGGGTTTTAAAGTTTTAAAATTTGTGGAAATAAGAGTGTTGTGGTTATCACTGGGTATCCCTTTACGGCAAATTTTTTAGGGAGATTTTTTAAGGGAATGAGTTGTTTTTTGATGACCAGGCAGATTAGTTAAGGATAGATTGCATCACAGCTGTCAGCTAGCTGAGAAGTGGTAGTTTTTAATCAAAGGGGTGTCGCTGTAAAAATTGGTTTTTAGTAGCCAAGTGTAAAAGCGGCTGTTAATAGGGCTGATATTGGCCCCCGGTTAAAAATTTCGGGCTTTTCCTTACGGGTTTGTTTAAAATGGCCGCCGGTTTCCCCCTCACAATCCCCGCTCGGGGCCGTGCCCGCCCAAAAAAAATGGTGGGTGCCCCCCGCCAAAATAAACCCGGTACCAGAAGGGGTGGTTTTTGGGAAATGTTAGATAGGGCCCGGCCCAAACCCCGGGGGTCCCCAAAAGGAAAAGATTCACCTTATATGGTAGTTAGGGGGATTCTCGGAAAAGGCGGGTGTGGGGTTTTTACGAAAGTGATCCGGGGAACGGGGTCGGTATGTGGGACCGGGGACACCGGATTTTTGGGCCCCCGCCCCTTTGGGGCGATTTAAAACTGCCCCTTCTGTTTTCCTCGTGGTTTCCAGCGACATCCAAACCCCGATCCCGTTTGGTCCACTTGCCAGAGGGGCGCAGGAGATGCTCGTGCTCCTCGGATGCCCGCGCGGGAGTGGAAGCCGGCTCCGGATACCTGCAGGTCAGCTATTCGCGCCGCAGCCCCCGGCGGGTGTCAGATATTTCTGGCGCGTTGTTGTGTGCGGGAAACACCCGGGGGGGGGACCCCTCTTTTAGTGCCCCGATTCCCGCGCCCGGTTTTTGTTTGGGTGTGAATTTGTCAAGGCTTTGGTTAGTGCCGCAAGGTTGGGTTAAACCCCGGGGGCCCAGTGAGGCGATGCTCAGCCTCTAGACCACCGGGGATGATAAGAGAGAGCTCCTCTAACGTGCCTCGATCCACGCTGCTGTTTCTGGTGTTTTTGCAGCGGGTATTAGCGATGTGTGGTGGTGAGGGATTGCCTGGAAAAGCTAAGAGCTCTGTTAAAAAGGGCGCCATTTCCCCCCGCACCCGGAAGTCCGAAGGTGCTTATGTTTAATGTAACATCATTAAAATGTTTGTTGTTGATGTTTATTTATTTAGCCCATGGATGTCATGAACCTCTGTTGCTATTTTGTTAGCCCTTGGACTAATTAGGGCTATTCAGTAGCTAAGGCACTAGCATAATAAAGGTTTGCGAGCAAAATTGTAAATGCATATTGTAGGCAACCAGCAGGGAAGCTAGTGAAAGGCAGATAGTCCTATAAACTAGATCATACTCCTTAGAAAAGAATATGCAAACTACAGAGGATTGCAAAAGTATTCATACCCCTTGATTTGTTCCTTATTTTTAAACGTTACAGCCACAAACTTAAAGGGATTATCCAAGAGTTTAGAACACTACAAACAGCATTTACTGTATATGGAAAAGTAAAGCTATTTAATTACCTTCATGTGTTTTTTTCTTTTCTTTTGTCTACCTATTTATCTATCATAAGATCCACTTTTTGCAGTAGAACTTTCTGCTTGTGGGACTGTCAGTAGTTCTCCAGCATCTCTTTCCTACAACTGCACTGCAATCTAGGACTTTCCTCCACAGTTATCAGTGCTAGGGTGTATGTGCTGACATTAGTGTGAATCCCCCCAGCTCTGTACTTGCTGTCATGATAATAATAACTAGGACTCATGAGTCACCATGTAAACTATGCATCGCTACAGTCATCATTTTCATGCAGCGGTACAACCCCCCCCAGCTGTGAACTGCTTTCTTCTGCTCCCATTACTATTAGTTGGTCCCGCCATCAGGACTCAAAGATAGACAAACAGTTCAACCTCCCCTGTAATTACTCTAATATAATTTCTTCTATTCACTTTCAAAATACATGCTGGCAAGAGTCAGTACAAAGATCGTTCTCTGCTCAGGTGACACCCACTACAGGGGAGTGTTCCTGACCTGAGGCTGATTTTAAAGCATACTTACTGCATGTGATGTAACATTCAATAAAGCATGTGATATATAGTCACGGGGTTTGCAGAGCATAGGAGGGAAGGAAAGGGGAAAAGGTTTCTGTACTGGTTTGCACAGCAGGACAGGTTAATAATTTTTAATAAGTATGAATTACAAAGTTTAATATAATACAGTTTTAAAATGAAATATGCTTTTTTAAAAGTTTAACAAATTAAGAAACTGAAAGATGGACCATATGTTTTTAAACCCCCCCCGGTAATACAGTAGGAAAACCCTTTAGTGCAATGACATTTGGGAAAATCTAAAAGGTAGCCCTTCCCAGTTTGACATCAAAAGGGGGAATTTTTGCACATTTTCTTTGAAAATAGCTCTCCGTAACATTGCCCAACGTTTGTGACGTAATTTTAATTTTCGCCATGGATTTTAGGGGATTTAGGTGATAAATAAACCAAATGACCTGGTCTCATGGTGCATGAAAGCAAGTATACATTTATTTAGAAGTCATGTTTTACAGGCAATATTTTACGGAGAAAAAATAATAAAAAAAGAATTAATGGAATGGGCGTGCACAGAGACTCATGTCAGGGAAGAAAAATGGACAGAAAAAGTCTCCCCCACTGCCCTAATTAGCCTTTAAAGGAGTTGTTCATTAAAGCTTTCCTGTTTTCAAGGTGTTGGAGAAAAGGTTTTTTGAACTCGGGGCTTGTTCTTGTTGCTCTTCTCCCCCTTTTCCCCCCCCTCCTCAGCAACGAAAGCTCTCTAAGAGGGGGGGGGGGGGGGGGTTTGCTGTAGGGTTAACCTGTGTGGCTGTAGTTGCTGCGGGTCTTGCTGCTGCCTCCAAGAGAAGGAGAGGGTGACTATGATGGGAGAGGTTGTGAAGTGTTATGTAAAGCAGGGGGGGGGAGAAATTTTTAAACCCCCGTTAGAAAAAACTAATTTTCAAGCAAAAACAAACAAACCTGTAAACGAAAGGAGCATGAGTTGTTACTATAATCACGATTGTCACTAATCCCAAAAAGCATGAACTTTTCATATGTCCCGATTGTTTTTTGTATATCAAGCCCCACAAAAAACTTGTTATGTAACACTTATGCTGTCAATAAAATACCCTCCTTTGTTTCCCTCAATTGTGTAGAGAGAGTAGGAAGCAGGCAAACAGAACAGAAGCCAGACCCCCCCCCCCCTACAGAAGCATCAATACTGTGGGGGAGGGGTTTGTGCTCTGACCCGATTCAGAGTACCAGGACAGGACCCGGGATAAAGATCAAAGGTAGTGCTATAGGTTTTGAGGAGTGATGACTATATAAAGGGGTAAAAAAAAAACAGTGGAATTTGTAATGAACATATATTGCAAAGCTGCTTCTTTTTTAAAGATCTTTTAATTAAAACCCAATCATTGTAGCGAGACAACCCCTTTAAGGTGATTTTCTAGCTTTCTGCCGTAAAGCCTCTATGTATACTGACACCCAGGAGAATTCACATACAGCACATAATTTACGTAAATCATTGTCTATATTTTGCTTGCTGAGGCCTTGGAAAACATGCTATTACTTAATCTAATCAGTAGGCCTTCCCTTAATCAGACAGAACATCACATTCCTGCAGGCAAAAGTTCTTTCTTATAGAGAGCAGAAGCAGTAAGCTGTGTGTATTACATTGGAAAGTTCATATTACATTGGCAATTTATTAGCAAAGCTATATTGATTACTTTTCTTTATCATAGTTCTGGACTTTGACACATGACTATGCTTTGATGTGAGCCATTACATTGGAGCTATTGGCTGTATGTTTATGGTCGTTTTACTGCTGGAAGGTGACATCTGACCAGAGCACTTTCTTCCACATGCTTGCTGTGTCCCCTATGTAGCTATGTAACTGCAAACGGGACTTCTTATGGCTTACTTTCGAAAAGGGCTTTCTTATAGGCGGTCTTTCATAATTTGTGGAGTACACCACTAATAGTTGTGCTGTGGACAGAATCTCACACCTGACCTGTGGGTCTTTGCTGCTTTTCCAAAATGACCCTGGGCCTCTGGGCTACTTCTCTAATAAGTGCTCTCCTTGTCAGGTTTGTTACCTTTGGTGGACAGCCATGTCTTGGTAAGTTAGCAGTTGCGCCATACTCCTTCCACTTATGGATGATGATTTTTCTTTTTTAACAAGTTTTATCATTGCAATCACAGGAAATGATCATTTTCTGGTAGTTACATTCAAGAGAAAGTCGGTATTTTTGCAGCAACAAACTTCCAAAAGGAAAAATCATGAACAGTAGCAACATGTAGAAAAAAATATTGTTTTATGATGTAATTATCAAATATCTGTAATAATATTTGAAGCACACAAAATATTTTTTTAAAATAAACTACAGGAAAACAAAACACATTGAGTGGTTTTCCATTTTTTTCCCAACTTCCCCCAATGTCCCTCAACATTTTCATATTACCAAGCAAAAAAAAAAACAAAATTGACAGCTACAATTAAAATATTAACATAAAAGCAATACAAAACAATAGCAGCGGGCCAAAACCACTACCATAATCCTAGTCAACCATATCCACCATACCCTAGTAAATCGTGAGTTACTGATCCTCTCTTACCCTCCATTTTAAATACTCCTTAAGTGAGGGAATGCCCAGAGACAATGTGCAGCATAACAACCTTGACACCTCTAGCAAGTGCTTCAAAGCAATAGTGCTAATGACTATGCCAACCTGGTGAACCACTCCATTTAACAGTCATTCAGAAAAGGGTTACTTACATTGATAAAAGAATGACGTGGTTTGATGTGCTAGTGGCCATCTGGCATTTGGACCTAGTATGAGCTCTGATCTGGCTTTTACATGGGATGACCCAAAAGAGATTTCCAGGGCTAACCATGCAATACACTTTACTACAACTTTATTTCTGAGCTGTCTGGTGTGTTCTTTGGTTTTCATGCTGTTGGTTCACTAATGTCTCTAAAAAACCTCTGAGGCCTTCACAAAACAGTTGAAGTTACACTGAGAATAAATTATATACAGATTAACGCTATTTACTAATCAGGTGACTTCTAAAGGCAATTAGTCACACTGGATTTTATTTAGGGGAATCGGAGTACAGGAGGGCTGAATACATACGTATGCCACACTTTCCAGTTTTTTTTAACTTTAAACAATTTTAAAAAGCACGCATCAGATTCTTTACTCTTTTTACAAATACTTGCTTTTTTCTGTTGTTCTGTCATATAAAATATCAATAAAATGCATTTAAGTTTGTGGCTGCAAAGTTTTAAAATGAGGAACAGTTCAAGGGGTATGAATACTTTTGCAGCCCGCTGTAAATATAGGTTAAAGTACAACATACTACACACTCTTCAAACTGATGATTCCCTGGTCCTCAGTGATCACTGTTTATGCAATTAAAATGCAATCTTTGTGATGTCAGTAAATTTGATTAGTCATCGCTGCAGCAGAGTATATATACAAAGATAACAGGAGAACCTGTCAGTACAAGAGTAACAGCAGATTTGAAAGGTCACCACATGTTTCTCATACAGAAGGAAGAGCTACCTAACCGAAGTATCTTTCCTGTATGTTAATGTTCAATCCATTAAAAGGTTTTTGGTTTTTTACTGTATTTTTGATTTTTCAGAAACATACAAAACAAGGTCCATAAATATGGATAAGAAAACATCTACAGTATAGATTTCCACAGAAATATTGATTATAAAACATAGAATATAAAGAGGTATATGGTTACAATAAGTACTGTTATATCAAACAAAAAAATCAGTAAGGATCACAGTAAGGGCATGTCCCCCCCGGCACTGAGCAAATACCAGTTGGATTATCCGACCGGTATTTGCTCTGTTTTCGTGACTGTGCACACAGCCGCAGTGGGGCGGCTTTTCTCCACTGTTTGTGGAGAAAAGCCCACCCCCTTCGCATTGACGTGTTCATATTCCACCCAAAAACTGGGCGGAAGACTGAACATGTTCAATCTTTTTCGGACTGCTGGCGGTCTAAAAAAACCGTCTGACAGAAAATCCGTGAAGTGGGGACCGCTGCACATATTTTCCATAGAGGTCCGTTCTATAGTTTGACAGCCGGTTCACAGATGGCTTTCAAAACCGAAAACCATCTGAACCAGCTGAAAAACCAGCCGTGGGGACATGCCGTAAAAAGTTTTTGAAGACTTACAAACACAAGACAAGACAGAAACAAAAGGGAGGGGAACCAACACTTAAGGGGGTTGTCTCACTACATGTTTCCAGCCTACCTCAGTCATTCTGCCTCTGTTGAATTTTTGAATTCAGGGGCGTGCTGCTTCCCCTCCTTCTCCCCTTCTCCCAGCACCTACATCATTATGCCAGTGCTTGCTCCCGATGCTAAGACCTAGTCATTCAGACTTCGCATTGGGAGTGAGAACGTCCAGACAAACCATAATGGTTTGTGTAGATCACTGAGTTTTCAGCCCCAGGCCTCCTGCTCAAAGTGACTGAAAGGAGAAAGTTTGTGACCTTGTGGGGCAGCTCTTCTCCAGGCGTCAGCCTTTTCTGTGTAGCTGAGGCTTATCGGTAATAGGGGACATGTTATGCTGCCCAGGTTAACCCTGTGTGTGCCTGCCGAGGTCTGCCTGCTGGCTGCTCACTGCTGTTGGGGCTGCATTGTGCTGCTGCTGTGACTGGGCTTTGGATGCTCATCTTTTTACTCAGGAGAGAGCAGGAATGGGGCTGATGTATGAACACTACAGTGTATGATGATACTTGCGATGCCTCTGTACTGAAGGGAGGACAGCACAGTACAGTGTGTTACTATACTTAGAATGTGTCTGTGGAGCTTTGTCTATACTAATAGAGCAGAGCAGCGGTGCATATGAACAGTTCATGTGCTCCCCTGCTCTGCTGTTGGTATAGACAAAGCTCCACAGATACATCGTAAGTATAGTCACTATAGTGTGCTGTCCTCCCTTCAGTACAGTGGAATCGCAAGAAGCTGAACAGCTGTGGATTCTTACAGAGGAAAGGAGTTGGATGAATGCAAAACTGTCTGCTCTACCTGCTACTACCTGCTGTTGTCTGCTGCTGTACCAAGTCCACTATCTGCCTGGGACTGCGTTACCTACCTACGGCTATACGCTGCTGTGACCTGTCACCGCTACCACTGTCCGGTGTCCTGTCCCGCTCTTCTGCTACCACAGCGAGTATCGCCATATACGCTTGTGGTGGCCCAGAGGATCTGCTTTACCCGGAGTTTCTAACCTCTACGCTAGAAAACGTGACACACATCAAACCACGTCACTCTTTTATCAATGTAAGTAACCCTTTTCTGAATGACTGGTAAATGGAATGGTTCAGCAGGTTAGCATAGTCATTAGCAATATTGCTTTGAATCACTAGCTAGAGGTGTCAAGGTTGTTATGCTGCCCATTGTCTCTGGGCATTCCCTCACTTCAGGAGTATTTAAAATGGAGGGTATGAGACGATCACTCATGGTGGACTAGGGTATGGCGGATATTGTTCACCAGGGTTATGGTAATGGTTTTGGCTCACTGCTATTGTTTTGTATTGCTCTATGTTAATATTTTAATTGTAACTGTAATTTTTTTTTTTTTTTTTTGGCTTGGTAAAATGAAAATGTTTAGGGACACTGAGTGGTTTTCCATTTTTTTCCCAACCTCCCCCAATGTGTTTCTCTGTAGTTTTTTATTTTGAAAAATTATTTTGTTTGCTTCAAATATTATTACAGATATTATTTGATAATTAGATCCTAAAAAAATATTATTTTCTACATGTTGCTACTGTGTAGATTTTCTCTGTTGGAAGTTTGCTGCTGCAAAAATATCAACTGTCTCTTGATTGTAACTACCAGAAAATGGTCCATTCCTGTGATTGCATGGATAAAACTTTCCTAAAAAGAGCAACGGTTGGCTTTCCAGATGTTATTAAAATCATTTCCTTATTATGCGCTGCACTGTTAGGGTAAACACGGAAGGCACAGGTAGAAGACTGCTGCAGCACAGTTTTTGGATATTAAGTTGACATGTTAAGTATTTGTATCTTATATGGCAAGGTATACAGCAGGACATACACTGGCCTTTCCTTAGACCTTATGGGCGACATGTATGAACGGGGCTGCACTAGAAATCTGGCGCATTTCAGCCCGAAATCAAGCACAACCCCATTCGCTAAATTTTTAAAGCGCCCTTACGCCAGTTTGAAGCGCATTACAAGGCGCCTGCGACACTTTGTAATGCGCCTGATTTCGGGGGGCCTGTCGGAGGCGGGGCGCACTAGAACCGTACACAGCTATAGATTTATAGCTTCAGTACAGAAATTCCAGGCGCATTACTGCTGGACCAGATTCATAAATCAGGCGCATTCTATCCTAGTGTTATGTGCATGAAAATTGGCATCTTAATGCCAAAAATCATACATGTCGCCCTCTGTACATGTGGTGCTACATGTTCTCTACTGATCTTTACATGTACCAGAATGAGCAGCTCCTTTGGGCGCCAGGTAAGGGCCACATTATCTTTTTTTCTGGTCTATTGTGTATAAAACCAAAGAAGCTCCTGTCCTCAAAATTTAAAGTGATTTACAGCTTCCAGCAGCTCTCCCTGGCTGTTATGTGTAAGGACCTGCTTGTATTAGCTATCCGCATAACTTTCTTTAATCTCCATTTTGCATTTTGTTGGGTGATGGTTTAAGGCCTTGGAACCAATGATCAGTTTTTCAAAGAATTTTGATTTTAACATTTCAGATGTTTATCAGAAAATCAACGACCATCTCACGCCCTATTCCAATTCTGAATTCACCCAAGCATGGAGTCCAACTATATTGGATATTGTGTCCCTGTTGGTGACATATTTATTTTGATCACTGCTCGTTTTTATAGTGCAAATGACTTGCAGCATCCCTGGCCCCAAAGCTGCGACTTAAATTTATTAAGTGTGGACTTTAATGATGCTTTATGTATCAAGACCAACCGCAATAATAGCACCCATAAAATACTTTATGCTGTAACTGACATGAAACAGGGGATGTAGGAAGTTGCTGCACTAAGAGATTACTGGTAGATGCTGCTCTGAATTCCATCGGGCAGTTGGGCCCTGTCCACGGAGCATACCTCTCTTGATCTGTGCCATTCCAAACATGTTCAGAGATGGACATGAAGGCTGAAGGAGCGGGTTTAATCGACGGGCTGGAAAAAAAGAGAGCTCACATCATTATTTATGGCACATACATTTTTACAGCAGCTCCATAATAACACAGAGCCCGTCATAGAGTCCACCCCCACAAAATAACATATATCTATTATATAAAAGCAAAAGAACAAAACTTCTCCAAAGAAAAAATAAGTAACTTGGCCGTTATAAATGCACTGCCAAATGTAGATATATCCAAACAAGAGAACATGGGCAAAGACCCAATAAGAACCACTATTATATGTGATAAAACTGAATTTAATTTATTAATAAATATTAAAAGTAAAAACACGGTGAACAAATAGTACCGGAAACATTGGGTAAAAAGTTGGACCTGATCGCACATACATACATTGATCATATAGAATACTTATGTATATAACATGTGAAATACATGTCAAAATGCCAGTGCATATAATAAGTAAATATATATATATATATATATATATATATATATATATATATTGTAGCGCCTCACCTTCGTCCGGCCGCCATCTTGGACCGGCTCTGGGGGTTCTCGCTCATGGAATCGCCGTCTTTGGTAAAACGGATTGGCACAAACTTACTCCAACTCCAAGGAAGCAGTGTTAAACTGGCCTCAGCCAGTTTTATTGAGGCACATGCAAACAAATAATACAAACACAAACCTCAGGCCGTCTGGCCACTGACTAACAAATTAGTCCCTCTCTATCCGTGGCCTGGACCTAGCGTCCAGTACCACCAATGCACCTCCGATCTCACCCACTGGTGTAGGCTTCCCTCAGCCTCTTGGGGGCCAGAGCCTCTCTCCAGCTCTGCTGCTCCAACTTCCAGGTAGCAGGCCACACCCCCCGATCACCTGGAAAGACAGGCTTTTTCTAGCCATCCCGAGACTGGCCCAAAACCCGACATGGAACCTGGAGACCTGGGACGCGGGAACAGCCACCCACCCATCTGCAGCTGTTCCGGGGAAGCCAACCCATAACGGCTGGATATCAGCCATGCTATATACAGCTGTCAGCAACCTAGTGTTGCTGACAGATAACAATTGGCTCCCCCCACCAAGCCCAGGCTCTTGGTGGCACGTCTCTACCAGGACGACTCCACTTAGTGGCAAAGACAGGCAACTACCTGTAGTCACTTTGTCACACATCCCTCCCCTCTGATAAATCCCGTAGGGCGTTCTCACATGACCCAGGCTCCCTCCGGGGTCAAAGCTCCTATTTTGGGGCAACGTCTTCCCTACAACCTCAGGCGCAGAGATGATATTGGTCACATACCTAGCTGTGAGCTCATCCCATGCATTCACCCTATAACGGTCAACAGACTGGTCATAGTCACTTTTTACAGGTGGCACAATCCATGCACGCTCTGCACCAAGGATGTCATCACCCACAGCCCGCATGCCGACATTCACAGGTTTACTATTGACAACTCTACTACCAGCGCTATCAGACTTACAGACCCCAATTACTTTGGCATTGTGCACCCTCGGCAGTGTTTTCACTATCGTGGGACTCACATCAGCAAAAGGCACCTGGTTGGTCCCAGTGACCACACTAGTGTCACCAGAAGCTGTAAGGACATTAGCCCTCTCAGGGTCACTATTCACCTTGGCTCCTAGGGGGGCACCTGATCCAAAACCTGCTACCTCTTTGTCGGCAGGAGTACAATGCGACCTACACTTCTCTAGGTCCCAAGTCCCCTGGTCCTCACTGACCATCTCCTGCCTTTTAGAGCCAACTACATCCTCTAATTTCTCTGGACTAGCACCCACCGTGGTATATGGTACATCTGTGCCACCCATAACCTGCTGGTCGATAATCACAGGGTTATTGTAGGCCATCGCTACCTCTAGGAAACCCCTACCGCTGACCTCAGCTTCTCTACCAGGTGGGTTTCTAATGTCTGAGGACTCACTTGTTCCTCCATACACTTGACGAACAGCAGTGGGAAGACCACATTCATAGCCTGTTTCCGTTTTTTCATGCAATATCCTTGCATGACTACAGGGGTCACTGGTACTCACCTGAGCTTTACAGCCCATAACAGGTGTTTGACCTGTGGTGACCATCCTTGCAGGCCTACATATCACTACAGGGGCCACAAACAGTGCATATTCTGTAATACAGACTTCATCACGACCAGTATGCATGCTAGCAATTTCAGAGTTACTATGGACAACCTCTATAGACACTTTGTCCGCCATTATGACATTACCTGGCGCCTTACCAGTGACAGAGGATATCTTCCCCTGTGCACACCTCTCACTGGCGCTTTCTAGCAGCAGACACTCTGCATTACTGGGTGGAGATGTTTCCTGCACATCTCCTATAACCATCTCTAAGGGAGAACGCTCAGCTTCTACCTGGAATACTCCTACATCTTGCACAACATCAAATTCACACAATGAGCTGGAGGCAATGGCAGACACATTTATAAATGGGACATCAGTCATAACCACCCGGCTATTACCTTTATAGTTCTCCCCCTCATACACCAAACTGGCCGTTTTCACATTAGGCAACTCAGTCACCTTTTTACCATCCGTAGGTTCAGAGGACATCTCGCTGTAAATGGCATCCATCGGCCATTCACCCCAAACCACAGGACATAATACCCCTGAGATACTGTTAATATGTTTCTCCATCTCCTGTAAGGAGAATTTATCAGCTGCCTCAGAACCAGGCACTTCTTTACCATCTGGGGATTTAAACCCGCTCACCTGCCCCTCACTAGGGTTCAAGCATACACCCTCCTCTGTGGTGTCTAGCAGCTCCCTCCTTCCATCACTGCCGTCTTTGTGACCATGGCAGAAAAAGCTACTGGCAATACAGCAACCATTGAGGCAAGTGAAATCCATAGTACTACAGATCTCAGCACACATTTTCTCTACACAGGTATCAGAGGTCTCATTCATGCAGGCATACACTTCACCAGAGTCTGGACACACCCTCATTAAACTAGTCTCCTCACACTCTGTAGGAGAGCAAACATCCCTAGCATTCTCCTGTTTCCTTCCAGGCCGCACACTGAAAGGCCTCGTTCACACAGCTTATTTGGGCACGGATTGGCGCCGTACTCCGCGCCGGATTTGCGCTTCAGTACGGCGCCAATCCGTCCCTGTCATTACGGTAATCCACTGCTCTCATTGAGAACAGTGGATTCCGTCGCTCCTCCCCGCCGTAAACAATGCATTGTCTATGGGGCCGGGAGCGGCGCCCCAGCCGCGCTCCGGCTCCGCCCCCGTCCCGCCCATTATTCACGGCGCATTTGTGAGCTCAATACGGCTCACAAATCCGTCGGGAATAAGCCGTGTGAACACGGCCAAACAGGAAGGCTCCTCTCTGGGAACAACAGCAGTCACACAGAACTGGTGGCCATCAATCCCTGGGCCCGCATTACCTGCGACTTGCAGGCTACAATCAGGTACACACAGTGCGCTGAGGTCACTGGCAGACACACTCACCAACTGGACTCCAGACACTTCAGGGCACGCACACTCATACGTTTTTACAGCAGAAGGTGCAGGAGATACCATGTTGCTAGGGGCAACCACATTAACTCCTCCTGAGTCTGTAGTGTTAACCCATGTCTCCAGATTGTCATGCACCCCAGGACATACACTCTCTGCTATAGACTGAGCACTGTTAAACATGACCTCTAGGGGCACTCTTGAGCTTGTCCGCTCTATAGCTGGGTCTGGCACTGCTTCAGGAGCTAGTTCACACTCTGCTTTTACTTCGCTAGCCCCGACAGCCATAACCTCCAGGGGCAGGCCTGAACTGCTCTCCTCTACTGTTACAACATTTTTAGAAGCAGGTTCACACATTGCAGTAACCAATGCTAACTCTGTGACCCCACCAACAACCCCCTGCTCAGGTAGTTGAACAGAGCCACCAATTACAGGCCCCTTTTCTGCCTTAGTAACCTTTGAAACAGGTAATATAGTGCATATGTCCTGAACATAGAGTCCATCAGACTTTTCAAGTCCAAAATATGCTGTCAGTCTCATCCACTATCATCTCAGGGACTTTTGGAGATGACCACTCTGGCTCCTCCCTCTCAGGCATTGGCACCACATACTCCATAGGGGGCACTTCCCAGGAACAGTCACTTCCTTTGCCTGACACCCTCGCGGTTGCCCACAAGTGCTCAAAATGGGGGAAGTCTCGGCCAAGTAAACACCCGGACTGTAAGTTCTTGCAAACAGTAAGCACCTGTACGACAGTCCCAGAGCAAGTCTCAAAACACATTGGAACAGTCTTACCGGAGTCTGGTCGTGTCCTTACACTGGGTACGATGTCGGGGTGCACTCTAGAGACATCCTGGTGACAATCCATGTCGACCCACATTGGGAGACCATCCACCTGCAACCAATGCATCCGTGGTGATGACCGCTCCTCCTGCCGGACTGGTGGTTTCCTGCTGTCGAGGTTTGTTGCCCTTGGTAATGACGGGATCCCTGTTCTTTTGCCGTCTGGTCTTCCTGGGACTTGGCTCACACTTGGGTAGAACCCAGGACCTCTTAGCAACAGGACCTCCTTTTATACACGTTGCCCCCTGCATACTTCCAAAACAGAGGTCAGGATGGTTACGCCTGGCAATGGAACCTCCAACCATTGTCTCTGGGCATTCAGACAAGCAGCTAGGTTTGGTAACCGTCTTTCGTACCGCTGACTGAGTGGTCATACGACGCACCAACTCAAAAATTTCCTCCATAGTCACAACAAAGTTTTCAGGCAGCAAGACAGTCTCTTTACTGGGGTGCGTCCCCTGTCTCTCCAGAACGGTTTCCTGCTCCACTGAGGCAATTTCTTCTGACAGTCCTATGCAAACAGCATTTTTTCCTTTGCACCGCTTTGTGCACACATTCGTTAGTGCCAATTATGCCCTTCGCATACTCCACCATATGTAGCGCCTCACCTTCGTCCGACCGCCATCTTGGACCGGCTCTGGGGGTTCTCGCTCATGGAATCGCCGTCTTTTGTAAAACGGATTGGCACAAACTTACTCCAACTCCAAGGAAGCAGTGTTAAACTGGCCTCAGCCAGTTTTATTGAGGCACATGCAAACAAATAATACAAACACAAACCTCAGGCCGTCAGGCCACTGACTAACAAATTAGTCCCTCTCTATCCGTGGCCTGGACCTAGCGCCCAGTACCACCAATGCACCTCCGATCTCACCCATGGGTGTAGGCTTCCCTCAGCCTCTTGGGGGCCAGAGCCTCTCCAGCTCTGCTGCTCCAACTTCCAGATAGCAGGCCACGCCCCCCGATCACCTGGAAAGACAGGCTTTTTATAGCCATCCCGAGACTGGCCCAAAACCCGACCTCGAACCTGGAGACCTGGGACGCGGGAACAGCCACCCACCCGCCCATCTGCAGCTGGTCCGGGGAAGCCAACCCATAACGGCTGGATATCAGCCATGCTATATACAGCTGTCAGCAACACTAGGTTGCTGACAGATAACAATTGGCTCCCCCCACCAAGCCCAGGCTCTTGGTGGCACGTCTCTACCAGGACGGCTCCACTTAGTGGCAAAGACAGGTAACTACCTGTAGTCACTTTGTCACAATATATATTGTAAGCTGCCGCTTAGCAATGGGACGCCATCTTGGCCCGTCCTGGGGATTCCCGCTTGGTTCTTGGATCGCCGTCCTTGGTAGAACGGTATTGGCTCTAAAGGTCTTCTGACACTGGGGAATATTTCAAACTGGCCTCAGCCAGCTTTATTGAGGCACACCATTTACAGAACACAAAACAAACACATAAAAATAAATCCTTGGCCGTCTGACCACTAGCTATCGTACAGAGTCCCTCTCGCACAGCCCCTCAAAACTTAGTGTCCTCACTGTTGTATCCGGCTTCCTTATAGCCTCTGGGGGGCCAGAGCTCTCTCCCAGCTTTGCTGCTCCAAACATTTAGGTAGCAACCCCCAACCCCCCGATCACCTGGAGAGACAGGCTTTATATAGCCAACCAGGCACAGGCCCACAACCAGACAAGGACCCTGCGGACCTTGAACGGGGGAACCGCCACCCACCCAGCTGCAGCTGTTCCGGGGAAGCCAACCTATAATGGCTGGATATTAGCCACGCTACATACAGCTGTCAGCAACTTAGTGTTGCTGACAGATAACCAGGCCCTTGGTGGCACGTCTCTACCAGGACGACTCCACCTAGTGGCAGAAACAGGCAACTACCTGTAGTCGCTTTGCCCCATATCCCCCCTGCCCCCCTCTGATAAAGGCCATAGGGCTTTCTCACATTGCCCAGGCTCCCTCAACGCTCCTATTTGGGCAACGTCTCCCTACATCCAGGGCACAGACAAAATGGTCCACATACAACTCAGTTGTGGACTCATGCCATGCACTCAACACTAATTGGGCAATAGACTGGTCATAGCCACTTTTTACACGTGGCACACCCCATGCATGCTCTGCACCGAGAGTGTTATCCCCCACAGCCCGCATGGCGACATTCACAGGGTTACTACTGACAACCCCATTACCAGCGCTATCAGACCATGTAGGCTGCTTACATACACAGACTACGTTGGCATTGTACCCACTGGGCAGAGTTTTCACTATCTTGGCTCTCGTGTAAACAAGGGGCCCCTGGTTGGTCCCAGCAACCAAACTAGTGTCACCAGAAGCTGTAAGAACAGCACACTTCTCAGGGTCTCTACCCACCATGGTCGCTAGAGGCGCACCTGAGCCAAAACCTGCTACCGCTTTGTCTGCAGGATCATAATGAGACCCAAACTTCTCTTCATCACCAGGCCTCTGGTCCTCACTGACCATCTCCTGTCTCTTAGGGTCAGATACAGCCTCAAATTTCTCTGGACTCTGAAGCTCTGCTTATTGGCTACTGGCTGTGACCTCGTTTATACCAAAGGAAATCTGGTCTAGCCCACTGACCACTTCAGTGATGATACCCTCCACTGCAGTAGGACCGACTGTGGCACAATGTACCTCTGTGACACCCTTAACCTGTAGGTCCGTAATAACATCATTATTAAAGACAGTTGCAACATCAAGGGAAGCCCTGCAGATTACCTCAGCCTCCTTATCAGGTGAGTTTCTGATGTCTGAGGACTCGCTCGTCCCTCCATACACTTCACTCAATGCAGCAGGAAGACCACATTCACGGTCTGTTTCCTCCCTTTCATGCACTACATCTGACACTTAGCCTTCGACACAAGGGGTCACTGGGCAGCACTCATTTCCCTGGGATGGCCTTTAGGGAACTTTCTTTAACACCAGTAGGTGCAGGGGACATCTGGCTACTACCTGGCACCCACATAGAGGTCGCCACAAACTACAGGACCTAACACCTCTGTGATACTGTAAGTATATTCTTCCATTGTCTCTAAGGAAAAATGATTAGCTGACTCAGGACCAGGCACCTCTTTATCTTTTGAGGATTCAAACCCACTCGCCTGCCTCTCACTAGGGTTCAAGCATACACCCACCTCTGTGGTGTCTAGCAGCTCACTCTTTCCATCACTGCAGTCTTTGTGACCACTGCAGTAACAGCTACTGGAAATATAGCAGACACTGGAACATGTGATCACAGTGGGACTACAGGTCACAGCACGGCCCTTCTCTTCACCCTCTATAGTGTCACAATGTGGGTCTCCATCACAGATACACCGATCAGAGCTGCACACCGAATCTGCCTCAGCACACGTTACAAACGTATCTTCATACTTCTGAGGCCTCATTCATACAGGCATACACCCCTCTAGGGTCTGGACACACCCTCTTTAACCCCTTACCGACATTTGTCGTACTCATACGGCAATGTCGGGTAGGGGTTCCCGCAAATTGCCGTATGAGTACGTCAAGGCGGATCTTGCGCGCTCACAGACGGAGCGCGCAAGATCGCGGCATGGAACCGGCGGTTATATACCGCTGGCATCAT
>JAODAL010012571.1:0-94872 GCA_025379985.1 Phyllomedusa bahiana
GTAGAAGTTTTCTGTCCTTTTTTTGGAACAGAAAATTCTGAAAGATGTAGGTAAAGAGGTAGATGTCAGCCATTTCCAGGTTTGTAATATGTGCCATATTTGAAGATACAGAAAAAAATTGGCTATCAGGGGTCATACATTCTTCTTTAATCTTGTCAAAAAACTTAAGGGTATCAATATCATATAAATTCCCTATAATAGAAATTCCCCTTGTTAACCATAAAGGTAGGTTGAGATGTGGAGCAACTGTATAGGACATTGAAAGTGGACAGGATTGTTTATCAACATGCACTTTCTGTGGAAACAACCACCAGTTGTATAAAAATAGTTAGTGAGACAATGAGTTCTGTACAGTTGACCAAGCTCATGTGAGTAGAAAGTGTATGTATAATTAATGCTACATGAACCTGTAACTCAGCAGTCATCTGTGCAAGCACAGTGCACTAATGAGCAGGCTGCGGGAAAAAGTTTTAGCACTGTGAAAGGTTAGCAGGGCAGAATGGAATAGGAGTTGTCCTGGACAAAAAACATTAAAGAATTTAGGTAATGAATGACAGCTGAAAAACGGAAAAAACATGAGGGGATCTCAGCCAGAAGGCAGGTACATATTTAAATATTATAGGGTATGACTATAAATTTGTAATTTTTGAAAGGAATGTTGGAGACATTTCCAAATTAAATAATTTTCTATTGTTTAGCATGGCATAGAGTTTACAAAAAAGCCATACTAATTAGTTTTGGTTTTAATAACATTAGTTTTGTTTTAAATAATACAAAATATTTCACATGCACGTTCTGAAGACTTTAGGGATACTTTTTCAGGTTTCAAAGTAATGTACTGTGAATTAATACAAACATAAACGTGTGACTCAAACAAGCATCCCCTTGCGGGGGCTGAATACTGAGCATATCCAATGGATAGCGAAAAACCCCAAACTACTAAATATAAGGTAGCAAGATTCAAAATACCACCTAAGAAAAAGGTGAACTATGGGCTACTTTTGGAGAAAGAAAATTAGATAAAAGGTGTAAAAGTACATAAAAAATAGGACAAAAACCTAATGGGTCCATATATACCCTCTGTTGGAACCCCTCAAAGTCTAAACAGGGAAGCGAAGGTTGCCATGTATGTAAGAAAGAGTCCATGTCCAAGAGTCCAAGAGTCCATATGTTTTTCACAGTAACGATAAGGGATTCTCTGTTAGCTACTGAAGACAGCTATAAGATTGGAACGCGTGGATGTGGACTGACATAATCTGTCAGTTAAGAGAAAAACTGATGATATCAGAAAAAATATTGCATCAAAAACCCTGGAAAGTAGGACTACTGCGCAATGCACACAAGCAGGGTAAGTATTGGTTACCCAGACCAAATTCAGTACTGTGAGGCTATGTTCACACGGCTTATTTCGGGGCGTATTTACGGACGTAATTACGTCCGTAAATACGTCCCGAAATACGTTTCAAATAATGAACAATTAGATTAGCATTGATTCCAGTGTAAAATACGCCTCGTCGTTCACACGAGGCGTATTTTCGCAACGTATTTGCAGACATAAATACGTCCGTAAATACGATCGTAAAATTAAGTCCACTGTCACTTATTGAGGCGTATTTCGCAACATAAATCCCCATAGTAAAGAATGGGGATTGCATTTACGACCCGAAATACGAGCCACACTTTGTGACACGTATTTGAAATGTATTTCAGGACGTATTTGCGGACGTAAATATGTCCGTAAATACGCCCCGAAATAAGCCATGTGAACATAGCCTTACAGTCAAGATAAATGAAAGTACTCACTGGACAAGACTATAAAGCATAACATTTAATAACATATTAAAGTATGTCTCAATATCAAGCTAAAAATTGAAACACAAAAACAGAGCACTCTATCCAACAGTAGGCAATACTTAAGGGCATTCGGATCAGAGGTAGGGGAAGAAGAACACTCTCCCTATGATTACCTAGATATTAATCTCCCTATTGGTGTGGGGTCATATAGGGACTATAAGGACAGCCCCACCTGGAGCCTGCCCTGACCTTCTGGCCCGTCCCCAAATACGAGTTTGCCTGTCGATTCTGCTCTACGCTGCACCTCGGCTACCGCCGCAAGCAAGTCACCTCAGGGGTAGCGACCTGGTGGAATCCCGCCGCAGAAAGTCCATCCCGCTTTCCGGCGGGCTCTGGTGAAAATCGGGACCCACTTAGACTCCGTTCCCTGTCGTGGCCCATACCAGTGGATCCACTACCCCGCTGCATTACACTTCATTAGTGCAAAACATAGAAAATAGTCAGAAGGAACTCTAATCCTGTTCTAATCAGCAATCACATACTACCAATATGAAAAGCTGTGATAGGTAAAGTAATGGCAATTGCCATGATACTCACCAAATAGATCTATAAGCTGCAGCTATAGTTCTGTATTTCGGTTAGGCGTTTGACCACAATACAGACAAGAGGACGGCGTGTTGTCAGAGCACGGGAATCTGGAGCTTTGCTGCAATCCGGAAATTAGCTCTGCAAATCAGAGTATTCCATCTACTAGGGACACACCTTGGTGTGAAGGTCTGTAAGTTCTATAGGTTTTCTACTCTTGTCTTAGACACCAATATACATAAAGAGAACCTACCTTGCCAAGAATAACCCTGTTCAAGAAGCTGCCCTTATGCCCCTTATAGCATCACACAAAATTAATGGAAGTGAAGGAAAGATTCATCTTATTGAGTACAATTGTTTTCATATTTTAGAGGCCACTTTTGCTTAGTGCCTGAGTTGGATTTGTAGGTAACTTTATCGATGTGGCTGAAATGCCTGCTTTCAAATTTTTGGTCCTTTGTTGAACCAAGGCCAAATGTGGAAAATATCTTGGAACATTAGTCATTTTTACATTTAGTCTGTGAATAGGGAAAATGGTGCAGTTCTGGTATAGGTGACCCTTTTAAAGTTCTTCCTCTGCTCTATTTAGATTATGTACTTTTTTCCTTCTTGGACAATTGTCAGGAGATGTGTGCAAAATTCTGAAGCCAGACACCTCTTTAGAATTTCGATTAAGACGCTATGTTACTGGAATCTTTTACTTTGATTTGCTGCCTTCTTGTATAGTGTATGTCTATAGTCTGTTATCATTAGCATATATTTTTGAGACCGCATTTCGATTTGGTCCTATGTGTGTAACTGGGCTACCACAAATTGGGATATAATGACATCTAATGGGCTTTTGTATTCCAGACTTTATAGTCAAAGAAAAAAGTTTGGTACTATAGAAAGAAATATCATTGCTCTCAATGCGAGTTGTGATTCCTTTTAATGAATAAATGAAATACAAGAAATGATGTTAAACAGCATGCTTTCAAGACTACTTACAGTAGGTTATTTCATCAGACATGGTACTGCAGAGTATCTAGAGATAAAATAATTATATAACTATTGTGGTATAATTCAAAAAATGAGCAGAATAGAGACCATATCCTTACTTTAAGTTTATTTCTTATTTCTCGAACTTAGAAACACTCAATAGGACATTTACTAGACAGAATTGGGCATACAACAGTGGTTGTAGAGTATGTGAATGTCCCATGAATTGTATAGTCCTGCTGTGTGTTAGAGGTCTGTAGTCATTCTGTAAGAACTGTTTTTTTTCAGCCCTTCAAATTGCAAGTATAGGTTCCTTTTTTGTGTATTAGAGGGAATTGAACTCCTGATGTTTCAGTCAGTCGTTCTTTTGTAGGATAGGATGTGGCTTTGTCTTGACAGTTTGTGAATGATAAACGTTCACTGTACAGCAGGAATAACCGTGATGGCCACCGGGACAGAATAGGAGCTTCACGGAGGTAAGTATGCTTCTTTTTTTTCTATTTTATAATCATGCCCCATCGGACAAACAAGCTTTTGAAAGTCTTGGAACACTCCTTTAACACTAGAAAAAATTTGGCATAAAGATTTATATCATGTGATAGCATTGATAGAATCTGCTTGATAGATAATATAGGGGATCTGGTCTGTAAACTGATATCAATTGAGAGACAATAAAACTTTTACACTTCTTATCTGTGCACTAATTAGACCTTTACTCTCCAACTAAACCTGTTATTCAGTTTCTTTTTTTCTCAATTAATGTATAAATATTTTCAGTACACACTCAATGGCCCAATAACTTGAAATCTCCTTAATATGACCAGACCTCACCATCAACAGAGACGTTGCCGGTGTTAAATATTTATTTTGTAATTTTTCCATGGAAGTCATTTAAAATTTATGAAGAACCTGTATGGCCAGAAACATTGTCTATCCTTGTACAGTCTGTACAGGTGGAGAACTTTAAAAGGCGCCTCAAGTGAAAAAGGAGATCTTCACAGAGCTCTTTCCATTCAAAGCCCAGCTGTTTGTTAGCCCTCACATTCTTCCTAATTCATTAACAGGAAGTTATCATTGTCTGCATGTCACAGATACACTATAGCTGCAGCCTGATCACACGTCTCTGATTCTACAAGCCCCCTGACTCGCTTTACACTTCCCTCTATTTCACCATCTCATCACACTCTATAGAAAGAAACTACCTGCTGGTATCATTGTCAATGATTCAAGACTTCAGATATTCAATCTAATTAAGCTGAATTTCTTATCTATTTATCTATTCATTTCACTCTCCGTTATCCAGGAGGAAGTGAAGGGCTGTAGTGGTTCATGTCTCCTCTTGTTCTGTAATGAAAGGAATATAGAAAATGCAGGTGTGTATGAGGGTCAAACAGGTTTGGTGTTATTGCAGTTTCCCTTTGTATGCAGGGCAATAATATCTACCAGCTGATGGTGGTATTGTAAAAGGCCTAGTACTAAATGACTTGCTGAGAAGATGGTGCAGGCATAGTTGTACCCTTCACAGTTTGTTTCTTCCAAATTTAGGAACACTTTACCTAAATAAAGCACTTGAAGCTTGATGGTTACCGGAAATGTTTGCAATGCTAGTTGGTTCTCATGTAAAGGCATACATATAATATAATAGTTGCAGCTAGTGTCTGTTGTGGCAATATCTTTTACTGTTGCAGTAGCTGTCCCTTGATCCTGGAGCACAGTGTTATAACCCTTGAGTCAATAGTAGAACGTCTGAGTTTTGGTGGTAGGATCTGTGACCAAAGGCATGTGGTTACCTTGCTCTCCTTCTGTAGCCCCAATTTATGGCTACACAGTCTCTGTGAGCTACTCGTTTAGGTGTCACAACCACACTTCTGTTCTAGAAGTCCTCTGGCCATAGCTGTTTCTACAGGTGCTCACACTGTGTCTGTTGGCAGCAGAGGCGTAACTTGAAGCTCCGGGGCCCTAGTGCAAAAAGTGAAATGGGGCCCCCCAGCTACCATGTGTGGCCACTTACAATGCTGGTGTCTCCTTATGTGGCAGAAGGGCTTTTGGGCCCCCTCAGGCTCCAGGGCCCGGTAGCGACTGCTACCTCTGCACCCCCTGTAGCTACGCCCCTGGTTGGCAGGCATTGTCCACAACCACTGCACTAACTTTCATTGTTGGGTATCAGATGACTCTCCTCTTTCCACAGACCAATCAGCAGTCTCACATGTCAGGGATTATTTTCACTGTAAGGCCGTGTTCACACGGCTTATTCCTGACGGATTTGTGCGCCGCACAATGCATTGTTTACGGCGCGTCCGCGCCGTAAATAATGTGCATGTCACTTTCTCCCCCCGCGGCGGATTTGCCGAGCGGGGAGGAGCGACGGAATCCACTGTTTCTCTATGAGAGCAGTGGATTACCGTAATGACTCCGACGGATTGGCGCCGTATTGAAGCGCAAATCCGGCGTGGAATACGGCGCCAATCCGTCGGCAAATAAGCCGTGTGAACGGGGCCTAAGAGATATAGGGTTCTGCACACCTAAGAGTGTGGGTGCTCTTGTGCAAAGGCCAGTTATGACCATATGACAAAGTGAGAGAGATATCCAGGGCACACCAGCTTCTGCAAGTGAATAGGTGTCACGGAAAGATGGGTCAGTAGGTACTGGCACATTGATCGCTGGGTAGTTATGGATCCTCTGGGCCACCGTGAGCATAGAAGGTTGTATAGCGGACCATGCCAGGGAGTGGAGTCTACAGGGCCCCCGGTCTTCACCGGAGCCCGCCGTAAGGCCGGAACGGACTTTGCTGGGGGGAGCTCCCAGGTCGCTACCCCTGACATAGCTACTTGTGGTGGTAGCCGAAGTGCAGGTGATGGAGTGCAGGCAGGCAGGGGCGCCATCAGAAATTTCAGGGCCCCATACAGCTGAAGCATCTGTCCCCCCCCCCCCCTCACCAGTCACCCAACCCCAGACAAAAAAAAAAAAAAAATGCAATTGCACCATTGTTTTTGGATTTTACAGTTTATCAATATTGTGCGGGTCAGTAGGTATACAAGGGCCAGCAAACACCGCCACATTATCACCACGTGTCAGCACTACTATGTTACTGACCAAACCAGTATATGCAGACCCATATTAGAAATAACAACAATATACTAAGACCATATAATACCGCCACATATCAGTACCATAACAATACTATATAAAGCCATACTATTACTGAGTGTAATTAATTACAATAAGAATGATATTACTGCCAAAGAGTGAACATATAGTGTTAGATACAGGTGTACACAGGTGCTGCACACACAGAGCAGTTACATTTAGTGACTCACAGGAGACGTCTTTTCTGATCGGAGTCGTTCACTTTCCCTTTTTCTTCTCCATCCGGCCCAGACGGCCATCATGACTGCGCCTGGCTGCGACTCGTCTCTGCAGAATTTACGTCCCCTTAAGTTGGGACCCACACGGATGAGAGGACGGGGGGAACTTAAATGGAGCCCCACCCAGCAGGAGGGGAAGAACTTGAGTGGGGTTCCACACAGCTGGGGCCCGGAGGGGAGGGACGCTGGGGCGGGCAGGGGGGCATCAGAGGGGCCAAAGGGGCTTCATTGTGGCAGGGGGGGAATGCAGAGGTGCTCCAGGGGCTTCAGTGTGGCAGAGGGGGCCACAGGGGCTTTGATGCTGCGGTGGGCAGCTCAGTGGGGCCCCAGGGGCTTTGATGCAGCGGTGCGAGGCTCAGTGGGGCCCCAGGGGCTTTGATGCAGCGGTGGGAGGCTCAGTGGGGCCCCAGGGGCTTTGATGCTGCGGTGGGAGGCTCAGTGGGGCCCCAGGGGCTTTGATGCTGCGGTGGGAGGCTCAGTGGGGCCCCAGGGGCTTTGGTGCAGCGGTGGGCGGCTCAGTGGGGCCCCAGGGGCTTTGATGCTGCAATGGTGTGCTCGTGGGGCCCCAGGTGCATATTGTGCAGCGGGTAGGAGGCTCAGTGGGGCCCCGGGGCTTTGATGCAGGGGTGGGAGCTCAATGGGGCCCAGGGGCTTTCGATGCTGCGGTGGGAGGCTCAGTGGGGCCCCAGGGGCTTTGGTGCAGCGGTGGGAGGCTCAGTGGGGCCCCAGGGGCTTTGATGTTGCGGTGGTTGGCTCAGTGGGGCCCCAGGGGCTTTGATGCTGCGGTGGGAGGCTCACTGGGGCCCCAGGGGCTTTGATGCTGCGGTGGGCGGCTCAGTGGGGCCCCAGGGGCTTTGGTGCAGCAGTGGGAGGCTCAGTTAGGCCCCAGGGGCTTTGGTGCAGTGTGTGTGTGCAGGGGGGGGGGTTTGGTGGGGAGCCCACCGTATCATTCGAGTTGAGGGGCGGGGGCAGCTGTGCTGCGCGTCCCTGCAGCGTCTGTCAATTACTTCTCCTGCCATCTGTGAATGGAGTCGGCCCCTCCCTCTCTGCTCCTCTCTCTCTCTCTCTCTCTCTCTCTCTGCCTGTGGGCGGGGCTTTGGTGATTCAGATTATCAGGCGTCCCGCCCACAGGCAGAGGGAGAGCGGGAGGGGCCGACTCCGTTCACAGACTGCAGGAGAAGTAAGTGACAGATGCTGCAGGGACTCGGAGCATGGCCGCCCCCTCTCCTCACACTCTGAGCCGCACGGGCCCTGCGGCCGGTCAGCAGTGCCGCGGGGCCCGTTTAGGCTGGCTATTTTGTGAAACGAGGGCCTGCTTGCTGCGGGCCCCCTTGTTTCACCGGGCCCCATACACCTGTAGCCCCTGTACCCCCTGTATGGCGGGCCTTCAGGCAGTTATCAAGCAAGTACAATGGTATAACACAGCAGAGACAGGGAACAGGCTGACTTACGGCTAAACAGGTATCAGTCTGACAACAAGACGGCAGGAAACAGCAGGGTTAACAGGTATCAGGAAGGCAGATAACAGCAGAATCCAGGAACCCGAGTATCAGACAGACAGGCAAGATGGCAGGATACAGCGAAAACAGGAATGTAGGTAACAGATATGCAGGAACAGCAGGGTTAAACATATACAGAAACAGACAGACATAATGACAGGTAACAGCAGGAAGCAGTGGTCAGGAGCTCAGATGAACAGTAATGAAATGACAAGGAACAAAGACAGAAAGTCCCTTATATGCCAGGAAGTCGTAGATCATTGGACAGGAAATTGAGATACTGTCCCTTTAAATCCATATCAGTGAGCATGCACCCGCCTTGGGGAGAGTGTGCAGACCCTGACAGGAACAGGAGCAAGGACAGGTGAGTGCAGCAATAACAAGGGACACAGAATCAGGTACAGGAACCGGGGACACAAGTCTGTGGTCACGCAGCTTCCTGCTGTTACCCGTCGTTATATAAGTCTGTTCCTGTTTAAATTTAGCCCTGCTGTTTCCTATCATCATGCATGTCTGTTACCTAGATTCCTGTTTCTGCTGTATCCTGCCGTCTTGACTGTCAGCTACCATTCTGGAACCAGCTTCCAGCCTTCATTTAACCCAGGTGTGTGCAGGTTGCTGTTCCTGTACCTCAGTTCTGTTTTTAACTGCTGTTATGCCTGTTTGTACCTGCCTGCTATCGTGCCTAGGACTCTGTCATCTGCCTATGGTCACACCGGCCTGTGACCCGTCATCTCTGCCAGCACCCGGTGTCATTGTCCCATGCTTCGACTGTCACCGCAAGTAGCCTACCGCCTGCGCTTGCAGTGGCCCAGAAGATCCACACCACGTGCCCGCCGTCTATGGTGTCAGAGCATACTGACACCGCTGGTCGTTACAATAGGTAAATTTTATTTAGAACAATAACAAGGGTAACAATATTTAAAAAAAATCTGATATACTGCTTTCAAAGGACATTCTTTAACAAATGTTTCATTTATTTAATGATTTTGGCTAAAAAGCCTTTGTCAAAAGGACATCTAGGGAAGAACACAAAAGAATAATGTAAATATACAATATGCAGTAATATGGACAGGGGTGAAAGCAGGGATCAGAGATAAGCAAGCATAAGTTATGACGCAGAAAAAAAGGTGTCAGGATGGGATCAAAGTGCATGTAATAGTAATAGATGAGAGGCATAAGGGGGAAAAAACAGACAAAGGAGAGAAATACATTGGGTATGTTACCTGAATGACATGTCTGAATGGGGAACTGTGAAGCCTGTACTGTAAATAGGAGAAAAGTAGGACATATGTAGAAAAGCTGGAAGATATATGTGGAAAATGGTTGAAGTAGGATGAAACAAGAACATATGCGAAATACCTGGTAGTAGAGTCAAGAGTGGGTATGATTGAGGTAATGCCAATAATGGCTGTAGGTAAAACAAACAGTAGGGAAGTCAGTATCTTGTATAAGATGACATACAAGGTAAAAGAGAAGTAGGGGATAGCGAGTTACCTGAGGATAGTAGGTGGAGGAGGGTTAATATTACTACCCTTGTTATTGTTCCAAATATAATTGACCTATTTACTTGCATAAATTGGTGTGCCGTGGATATCGCTCTCACAGGGATTATTTTCACAACCATGACTCACTGTAAACTCTGTTGGACCGGTACCACAGCTGTACCATCTCACACCAATGCTTGCTCACCAAACAGGCTAGGGATTCTGTTGTCACTCTGCTTAGAATACGTTACATGTCACTTAGCGGAGCAGCATTGAGGCTTGCCCACAACTTGGTCACACAGTCTCTTTGTCACCAATCCCCTTGGCCTATTAGACTCTTCATGCTATCCTTACCAGACTACTTGATAGCAGCCATGGCATACAAGGACAGAGCTGCAGGCTGCTATTATAGAAAACAGTAACAGTAGTAAAACAGTACAAAGTCATATTGCAATTTACAATAGAATCTCAGGATGGCATCTCTTGCAATAAAAAGCATTGGTTAGGAATCAAACACGGTATTGCAAACTTTTATCAATCCCATGACTAGGTGGCAGTCCTTAAAGGGGTTGTTTCACTACCGGCTTTCTTACAGCTTCAAATCCAGGGGCGTGTCTCTCCTCTCATTAGGCGTGTCTTCCCTCATTGAAAACTGGTGACACCATCACACCCCATCCCTGATCCCTTGTCACTTAATGTAGAGTGTATTATATGTGTGTTATATGGGTGGGGGGAGTCAATCTAGCATTGCCCAGATCCTTCACATCAGAACTGTCCCTGGGAGTGGAACATCACCATGGCTACATCACACGCTGATGACCATAAACAGTGCCCTGCGGAACTGGATGATGAATGCCACATAACTCCAAGCACGTTTAAGGGAGGTGAGAGGTAACCAAGTGTCACGTCAAACCATTAGGAACGATTCACATCAGTGCAGTCTGCATGCTGGTCAACCGGCAAGGGTACCTGACCAGTACCTTATCTGGCTGATGCGCTCTCCTTGACATTGCTCTCCTTGACATCTCCAGCATGGTTGGCGGCCATCATTTCTGCTCAGAGTGAATTGACTTTTATCACTGAACATCACTGAGGACCACCGTTCCCTCGTCTAGCATAGATACTCCCTAGCCCATGCAAGACGATGATGCCTGTGCCTGATGGTGTGGTCAGGTCATCTAGCACACAGACCATGCTGATGTAAATGGTTAGAAATGGTCTGATGTGACACTTGGTTGCCTCTCGCCTCCCTGAAATGTGCCTGGAGTTGTGTGGCACTCATCATCCGGTTACGCAGGGCATTGTTTACAATGAAGTGGATATCAGTGTGTGATGTAGCCAAAGGACGTCCACTTCTTTGCCTATCTGTGACTCTTCCAGTCTCTGTATCTCTGTTGCAACCTGCTGATGACACCCTGTGACACTCTAATCTCAGCGGCCACTTCTGTCAGAGAGCATCCTGCTTGAAGTTTCACAATGGCAAGGAACTGATGATCAATTGTAAGGTGTTGTCTTGGTCTCTGACAAAATGTGAACAGCATTATGAGGAGGACTGTTTAAATCCCAATTCAAATTGATTCTCTAAGTTTATTGGGTGATTCAGGGATCAAACAACTGTTGTGAGTTTGCCATTAAACTCCTTGTTAGAGATCAGCAAGTTGTGTAAAAAGTACTGAAACACTGAACAGTTGGACATCTGCATTCTAAAGATAAGATTTGGTCTCATTTAGTTCATTTAAAAACATTTTCAAGAAATTTTATGTTCTCCCTAAAATTTCAACTGAAAGCCATACATCCCTAACTTTTTGTCAGTACTGTATATGCATTTCAAAAGAACTGTTTATTATACTGTTTTATATTTTCTTAGCTGTATTATTTATTGTTAAATAAGATATTTTTAGACATAAATTCTCTTCCTGTTTTGAACTAAATGCTTTCATTTTCTCTTCCAAACAGGGGCTGGAGACCTAAGTGGAGAACCTGTAGGATACATAACTGGAGTGCTGGCTGTATTAGTTCATGCTGCTTATCTTGTAATTATCCAGAAGACAAGTACAGATAGTGATCATGGCGCTCTGACTGCACAGTACATCATTGCAATTACTGCAACTCCTCTGCTTATAATATTCTCTTTTGCAAGTATGGACATGATCAACGCATGGTCCTTTCCAGGTTGGAAAGACCCAGTAATGGTTTCTACATTCATTGCATGTACTTTGATTGGTTGTGCCATGAATTTTACCACACTACATTGTACCTATATAAATTCAGCTGTCACAACAAGTTTTGTTGGAGTGGTGAAGAGCATTGCCACCATTACAGTAGGCATGCTTGCATTTGAAGATGTGGCACCCACCTCTCTTTTCATTGCTGGTGTGGTAGTTAACACACTTGGATCCATAATCTACTGTGTGGCTAAATATATTGAGACCATGAGACAGATCAACTATGAAGACTTGGAAAAGGAAGCAATGAAAGATGAAAAGGAGGCTCAAGACGACCAGCCTCCAAATTTCGTTATGGAAGAAATTTTACAGGACAATAATGACGGTCAGGTACCAGAAGAACCAGTAACTACCAATGAGAACCATATAGAAGAAAAGAAAGGAAGAGCATTGGGTGCAGTCTTGCAGTCACATGGTCCACCAAAGAATTCTGATGAAGATAATAAAAGTCCATTTAAAGATGCATACCTTGGAGTATGGAGAATGGTCAGGGGTACTAGATTTTTAAAGAAGGATTACCTTATAGAAAATGAAGAACTTCCTAGTCCTTAACAATAATATTTAGTTAAATAATGGTAATGATGCATTTTAGGTTTTATATTGAATTGCAAGGGACAAAAGAAATATTCTGCAGAAATGTTGGCCCACTTAAAGTTAAACACATGTATTTACACACTTTTAGGATCTCTTCCATCTTTAAAAGACTTCATTCTATTTGCATTTTATCAGCCATACATATTTATCATGTACACATTATTACAGTCTTCCTACAAAGACAGTTAGAAATGTGTATGCGTCTTCTAAGTAATATGCGAAACAGGAAATTTAACCAGAGCATACTTATTTACATTCACGACTAAATTCCATGCAAGAAAGAAATATTCATTATACCTCTTCTGTGTTTGTACAACAAATGGGGCATTCCATGAGCTGTCCACTAAACTTAATGTAATCCATTATCATCGGCCTTGTGAGCATGAGGATATAGCTAATATTTTAAGATTCACCTCATGTAATTCTATTATAAAGTTTTGACTGTGCTTTAAATACATAGTATAACTTTGAGCACACAAGCACACACATATATATATATGTTTAATTCATTTATATAAGTGTTATTTTGCACAGCATTGTGCAGAGATTTTCATTATTTACATTGTTCCCTGACGCCAGTGGGACCCACAGTCTAAACTCTCTCTCTCCTCTCTCTCTCTCTCTCTCTCTCCTCTCTCTCCTCTCTCTCTCTCTCTCTCTATATATATATATATATATATATATATATATATATATAAAATAAATAAATATTTATATATGTTATATACGTGTATATATATATATATATATATATATATGTATATTATATATAATAAATAATTTTTATATATATATATACGGTGTATATATATATATATATATATACATATATATATATACACATACACATACATACATGACCTGTGACATCTCCTCATATGTTTGTTTTAGTAAATCCTTGTGTTCCCTGTGAAATAAGAATCCTGGAGCATCTTCTCTTGTAACTCTATGTGGTGCTGTTCCTCTGTTATTTCTCTTAGAAATGTAATGAATCTGTCAGCTGGATGTTACCATTCTAGTTTTCAAAGGGGTGTGTTCCTGCACACACTGACTCTGCCGGCACCGATTGGACAATGTCAGACTGTACAGGGACACACCCTCCCTCAACTGGCAACACCTATCTGACAGATTGAGTAATACATTTCTAGAAGAACTAACAGAGGAACAGCACAACACACAGTTATCAAAAAAGATGCTCCAGAATTGCTATTAAAGGGTAAACACAGGTATTCACTAAAACAGACATGTCAGGAATGGCCAAAGGTCTTCTATTACTTTCCAGCAGTGAATTAACATGGATGCACCAATGATGTTTTAGGTAAAAAGGGTAAAACAAAGTACTTGATTTTAATGGAGCCTTCAATTCATTTAGTTTCATTTGTCATTTATGTGAATGAATCTCTGCATATCCTGTGCTATCATGCCACAGTGTTGTTATGTAAGCTTTTAGGATCAAATTTTATAAAGTACCTTTATAATTTGAAAAGGGTTCAGAAATAGACCTGAGAACATAATGCCATGTTTATAATGTCTGTTTATGCCTTCAAAAGGGCATTCACGATGGGTATAGGGTTTGGTAAATAACAGTTTACATGGTTTCCTATTAAGTGAAGTAATATTTCAGGTTTCACTTTTTCTGTCGACCTAAACACAATATATTGCATTTATTAAAAAGGGCTCCGAAAATGATTCTATTCATCATTTTTATGTTGATAATTTGCTGCACCCAGTACCCCAAAGAAAAATGTGTAACCTTGTCCTCAATTATAACACATTATGTTATAGAACTGTGTCACCTCTGCACTCCTTATAGGTAAACCCCTGCTTAATACTATGTTTACAATCTTAAACTTTTGTTTTTGTGTAGAGTTCTCCACTAAACTTCAATTTACTCTTTCTATACTTTGGTCCACTGCATCTGCAGGGTGACAATTGTGCGTCATTGTCATGGAGCAACCCCTCTAATAAGTGAAGTGACGATGCATGATAGTCAAAAACTAGGGCTTGGAAGGAGAATGTTAGAGATTTCCACACACCCAGATGTCAGGTGATTGAGAGTTTAAAAGCTAGGAGATGATGCTTTCTCTAGATACACAGAGTAACACTCTGCTTGCTTCCTTTTAGGCTACTGGTTTTCTGTTACATAATCTTCTCCCACACTAAAAATTAGCAATCATACTTTCCAGAGTTTTCTAAAATTTTGAGGATCTTAGCAACAGTGAGGTTGTGTCTACACTGCATTGGACAAAAAACGGCAGAAAGTCGACCTTTTTCTTTCCGATGCAGAACAGCGGTTTTTGTCTCGTTTTGCCCAAGAACCGCGGTCAGCTCTCGTTATTCTAATCTTGAGGATCTTCGCAACAGTAAAGAGTTATTGTAACAAGAAACGATAAAGTTAGCAACTGGACCTTGCATAGTAAAATACAGCCTTTCCAATCATTTTGGATTTTTTTATATAATACATCTACAAAAATTAAAATGAGAAAACAGTAATTTAGGTAGTTAACCCATTAAGCAGAACACCTGAAAAGTACTTAATGACCAGCACATTTTTTTTAGTTTTACCTCCTTGCGTTTCAACGGTCGTAACTTTTTTATTTTTTTCAATGATGCAGTTATATCGGCCTTGTTTTATGCCAGAGAAGTTATAGTTTTTGAGGAAATAGTTTAAAGGGGTTTTGCCACGATGTAATGTTGACGTGGGATCCTCCAAAATGGGTTTTTAATCACTTTTCTAAATATATGTGATTACAAAAATTGCAGTCTGAGAGAGCTACAGCCTTCCTTACATGCCCTTGGTTACTTCAAAGAGTCTATTAGATACGGCCTGACAAGAGCTGGACGGGCTTGCGCAGAGAGAGCTTCTTATCTGATGAGACTGCGCTGCAGAAGTTTTTAAGGCACCGGGTAGCAATATGTTTTCTTTTGTATACAGAATAAACTAGTTGTAGTGTGATTAGATACCTGCTTTATCTGATGACAGGGAACATGAAGAAGCTTTCCAGCTGCTGTGTAGAATAGGTGTTCTCTTTTGTATATAGAGTCCACAAGTTATAGTTTTTTTATTTCATTATACATGTCACAAGATCCCTTATGCAGCTCTGTGCTCTCCGCTGTGGGTGTCTCTCTCTCTTTCAGCTCCGTGATTTGTTTACATTACATTAGCATCTTAGCAGATTAGGCTCCTGACAGTGCAGTCTGAGGCTGTCTTGCTGTATTGACAATCCACTGTTGTACTGTTTATTATTTCACTTAAATTTTGAGACGCTCCCTTGGATTCCTCACTCCTCACTCCCCCTCCCTCTCTCCCCTACAGCTTCATGACTCAGCGTGATTTGTTGACATTCTGCCTGTGCTAACAAGAGAGGGGTAAGAATATATCTCTCGGCAAATCCCCTTTAAATTCACTTATAAATTATTGCAGAATTTTTTACATTTTTTTATTTTTATTTATTTTTTTTAAATTACTTTTTCACACCATTTACATTTCACACTTAACTTTTTAGATTAATTCTACAGATTTTTATGGTCGTGTGGATACCTAATATGTGTAGGGTTTTTTGTGTGTGTCTGTATGCACAATTATTTTGTATTAAATATTTATTTTTATTTTAATATTTATTTTATTTATTTTTTATACACTTTTTACCTTTTTTTTTTTTTTTTTTAAACCCCCAAAAAAATAAATGTTTTCATTTTTTAAAATTAGTAAATTTGGGGCATTTTTTTGCTTTTACATTAAAACTGTGTCTTTCCAGAGCAATCAGGGAAGCTACGGTTGTTCAAAGCAGCCCTGGGCTTTCTAGGCCCCAAAAAGGAGTGTTTTTTTTTAATAAACCCCCATTGATGGAGGGGGAAATTTAATTTGGGTGTAGAACCCCCAAAAAAGGTTTGGCGAGGGAGCGTTTTTCCCCCAAACCCTTTCTTCAAATTTCCGGGATGTAATAAAGCTTTTTTCTAGCAAGTTGCAGGTGGACCAAAAATTTCTGCGCGGTTTTCAAAAGACATTGTTTAAAAAAAGCCTGTTACCACCGTCAAATTTCTGGGACTTGGGGTTTGGAATGATATTTTAAATTGTTCAGTAAAAATTTTTTTCTTTTTAATATGATTGAAAAAGGTTTAAAACTTTGTTTTTGGGGAAAATCTCCCAATGATTTACTTGGGTTTTTTTGCATCCTTTGAATTTTATATTTAAAAGGGTTTTTTCAGGTTTTTGGGGCCTGCACGGGGTTAGGCTTTTTTTCCCTATAAAGGGCCATTCTTTTATTGGTTAAAATGTTTTTGCATGTTTTACCCAAAAATTTTATTTTTTTTGTCTTTTTTTTTTATGTTTTTTGTTTTAAGTCTCATTGGCCATCATCCCCTTTTAACAACTGGTTATCTCTTTTGGGACCGTTCTATTTTTTTAAAATATTTTTGGGCCCTATTTTATGTGTTTTTTAAAAGTTAGAAAAGAGCAGCAATTTTGGGTAATCATATGTTTCGGGACCAAAAGGCAGTGTCATGCAGCTTAATTAAAAGGGGTTTTACCATGAAGGCTTTTCATGCCTGGTTTTCCGCTTTAGCTCTCAGTGTTTCACAGGGGTCTGAGATTTGTTTAAAAGCAATCAGTAACCCCCAGGCTTGACACCCCCACCTTTCCCCACATGTGCTCATATGGGCAAAAAAAGGGGTCTTTTTATGAAAAGGGCGTAAGTATACAGTTTAGTGAGTGATTAACACTTCTACCTTTCAGTGCAGGAATCCTAGGTTCAAATTCTTGAAGGAACCAAGTATATGGATCTTTTTTCTCAATGTACATACCTGATTGAGGTTCCATTTTTCGTTTTATTTATTTGCACTGTTCGACTAAATAAATAAGGAGTACAGAGGACAGAAATAGAATGACAGCACCTAGGGGTGGAACACTCACTCAGCAGTGTGTGTGTGCGATTACTAGGTAGGGAAGAGACTGACAGTAGTTGTCTGAGAGGAGAGGTGATGTCTAAGCATGTGTGCCGGACTGAGGAACCTTGTCACCCTCATATCCCCCAGAGAAAAGCAGTACACTAGGGTCACTAAGGGGGCAGCTAAAAGGAAAACGGGACAGAATTTTTTTTTAATGATGAAAAGGGGAAAAAAGTTTATTTTTAATTTGCAAGTTCCCCCGCCAATTTTACTTTTTGGTAAAAACCCTTTAAACAGGCTATTATGAATTTACTGTTGGCAGTGCTTGAAGGACCACTCCATATCTTTTCTTAGACTGATAGAAATCTATTTTAGGAGCAAAATAATTCCGGTAATTATTCTTTCTTACTGCTGTATATAGAATTTCTGACCTCTGATCGGGTCTAGTGGTCATTCATGTGATCTGATCTGGACTCTGCCTTGCTGAAACACACAGCCTCTGCCATGTGAAAACAAAAATGAAACTCTCTATGCATACCTGAGATACTCAGCCGCATGCCCATTAGAATGCATATGAAAAAGTATAATTGGTTTCTGGTATTTTAGTTCAGCCCCTTTTAGCTGGATAGGAGTAAACTCAAATAGCAGACATACCCCCCTGGAGAGAGGGCCATTTCGGGCAACCCTTCAGGGTTAATTGTAGTATATAGGTTTTCTCTTGCAATTTATTTTTCTTTAATTTATCTCAGACCAGATTTAAAACAACACCCCAATAATCCAAACACAAAAGTGCTTTAATGGACACATCAAATAAATCTATATGATGATTAAAGTCTTGTATTTTTAATAGGTTAGATTCACACACAATGTTTAGCAGCATTTTTATGGCGTTTTTGTTTGTGTTTTTAGTGTTATGTCTTTAATGTACTGTAGTTACTTTAAAGTCTATAGCAAGTTATTTAAAAAGTCTGCATTCACATTTTTGTTTTCAGTGTTTTTGTCTTTCACATTTTTGTCTTATTTATCTCCAAAATGCAGCATGCTCTGGGTACAACTTTTTTCCTAGCTTTTTTTTATGACTGAAGACTCTATGGGCCACATGTATGAAAACTGTCTAGGTGTAAGACTTTCTTTGTTGCCCATGGCAACCAATCAGAGTTCCCCTTTCATTTCATATAATGCTCTGAAAAAATGAAACAGGCGCTCTGATTGGTTGCTATGGGCAATAAAGAAAGTCTTAGACCAAGACAGTTTTCATACATGTTCCCTTATAAGTTTTAGAATATGGCAGAGAAAATAAAATTACAAAATGAAAAAACATGTATAAAATCGCTTATAAAAAAGCCCTTAAAATGTGTGAAATGCATGTTTTTTTTAATGTTTAAAAAATAGCAAACAGGGCCTAATGCAGATTTTTTTCTATTACAATAGGCGATAGAAAATTGCACTTGTTCCTTACAGGTAAAATACAGGTTTCTGCTTATGCACAATACTGTACTTAAGTGAAGACACATGGTTTCTTTTTTTCAGAAGGAATACCAATATTAAATGTCATGAAATTTTTCACATGTATTTTACAAAGTATTTAAAATGATATATTGTTACAAACACTTTACTCAAATGACTACTGTGCACTGAACTATGATGCATTACTGCACTACAATGATTTAAGCCTTGTAAACTGTGTACTTTCTTAAACTGTAAAAATGGTAAATACTATTTATTGTTTGTACCATGGAGTTCTAGTAAACGTACTGAATTATGTGAAGATAAATCAAATGTGTAAACTTATATTTATTGGTAAAATCTAAAGTATAGATGTTCTTATACTCGGTCTGAGACCAGAAAGATGACAAATATGAATGTTGGTTTCCAAACCTTATGTATAGAATCAATAAAATTGTATACAAGGACACAAATGTAATATATTTTAGGTCAAAAGACAGTTCATTACTAAGTTACCTTTTTGCATATAATCATATATGCAGTATTTCACATTAAATATTTGCAAAACATAACTGAATGGAGTACTGTTTTAAAATTATTTTATTCATGGCTATTTGTGACCCTTACATCTGTCAAAAATGTGGGGGAGAAAGTGTTTAAACCCTAAAATAAAAGGATCTCTATTAATTCTAAAATTCAATTTTGTGCAAAATTCTAAAACATATATATTGAAAGGGACTTCCTATCTCATTGATTAGATTTTAACATGTTAGCAGAGTTAGACTATTATTCTTATCTCCTGCTTATTTACACATGCTTTTCTAGTTACCAACCACCTATTCTAGCAGTGATCAGGCTTCTGATATCACTCACTGCTGTATCTACTCAGCAGGATGGAGCTCTCTTCTCAGTCTCTAACTTTTTCAAACTTAAACTCTTATGGCCACATGTGTGAAAACTGTCAAGGTCTAAAACTCACTTTGTTGCCCATAGAAACCAATGAGAGCATGCCTTTCATCTCATATAGTGCTCTGGAAAAAATGAGAGGGGCGCTCTGATTGGTTGCTATGGGCAACAAAGTGAGTTTTAGATCTAGACAGTTTTCATACATGTGGCCATAAGAGTTACTGACCTAAGAGCAGCCTTGTACCATTCTGACAGGTCTGCAGAGCATATATATGTGTAATTACATCAAAGATAACAGAGTCATTCAGCAGTGTGTTTTGGCAGTGTATAAGTGTTTCTGTCTCACTAGAACTTCCTCTCTTGACAAATACAGCTCTGCTAGCTGACATTTATAGCCAAACATCCTGCTTGGATGGTATCATAATTTTTCAAACCCTTCCATCATTAATGTCTCTGTAACAGGATCAGCTAGAAACAGGAGCAGGCAAAGCTGAAATTTCTGTAGTCCCACCCACATCCTAAACAGGAAGTGTGATCCTGAAGGGGCTGTAAAGAGTGAAAACAGCTAGATGGGAAAACCCTGTTAAGTTTCTCATTCTCCAGTACATGTCTAGAAATTTACAAGCATGGTCCTTTTGATCTACTAGCTCAGTGACCAAACGTCTAGAAATCTGTGATTTAAAGAGAACCTGTCACATAGTTTATGCCTCCCTTGCTGAGGGCAGAACAAGCTAGTGTCAGACCTGCTGTTTCCAGCACTGTGTCACTTATTCTGGAAGATGCTGTATTTTTCGTGTATTTAATGCTCAAATCTGCAGTTTTCAGAAACAAGAGTCATTTGAAGAGTCATTCAAAGAGTCAGTTTTTTTTCAAACCCCGCCCATCTGAGGCTAGCCCCACCCCCTCAATTGACAAACCTATTACTTTGAATAGGTAGAAACATGTGAATAACTGCCAGTGGGCGGGGCTATCCTTTGGTGGGCGTGGCTAACACTCATGAATAAGATTTGAGGGTTAAATGCTCCAAAACTATAGCATCTTACAGAATAAGGGACACAGTGCTGGAAACAGCAGGTCTGACACTAGCTTGTGCTCCCCTCAGCAGGGGGGGCATAATCTATATGACAGGTTCCCTTTAACCACAAGTTATACAGTAGTTTACTCCCACATTGACCATCTACAATATTTTATTGCACAGTCCCTACCATTGAATGATTAATCTTTTGACACGACTATTTCCTAGGAGCATATACCCTGCTTTAATAACAGGAAGACTAAATTAACCATCGTGAACATTCATGCATCAGTGTCTGTAATAGAGATTAGAGCAGGCGAAAGAAAAGATAACTTTGACATCCACTCTTTGATTGTGATTACATATAGGGATCCCACGTTAGACAGAAACTAGACTCTAAAAGTCCTTTTTGCAGCTGAGGACTGTACCTATGGAGCATTTAAAGTGAGAAAGGTCCCCCAACATGAAATATTAAAGGGGTTGTGCGTGAAACCCAAAAAATTAAAAACATGTAAGACGATATGCATGAATTTTGGCGTGTGAACGCCAAATTTCATGCGCATTATAATGGCATTTAATGTGCCTGATTTATGAACCCGAACAACAGTAGGTCATAAATCAGGCACATTCTAGCACTCGGGTGACAGTGACAGGATGACTCAGGTATACCACTTTGGTTTACCTGTTCCAGGTGTACTGTGCCTAGAAATGCCGTAGCGAAGCTATAAATATGTAGCTTCGCTACGGTTCTACTGCACCCCGCCTCCTGCATGCCCCCCCAAAACAGGCGCATTACAAAGTGCCACAGCGCTATGTAATGCGCCTGATACTGGTGTGTGGGAGATTTAAACATGTATGAAAAGGGCTGCGCCAAATATCTGGCTGAAAAGACGCCAAATATCTAGGGCAGCCCCGTTCATACATGTTGCCCATAGTGCAGTAATACTAAATATAAGGAGTAAGTCTATGTCACAATACAGTGTGTGAACTACATACAAATGCTGTTATGTCGCATATTATCACCATGCTGGATCTTTCTCCTCAATGGACTAGTGGGTGGAGCTACAGTTGTAGGCATGCTGTGTGAAAACTATATGACGCACAAAGCCTGATTCCTCCCAGCTGAGCTGTAGATTCTGTATGCTATATCCACAGCATATATATATTTGTGTGTGTGTGAACAGCCCTCAGTCTCCTTTCTACATTGCAGAGCCGTCCCTCATGCCACAAGTCTCTCAGACAGACTGAGCACGTCACATGCCCAGCTATGTCAGTCAGCCTAACCAGGAAGTAACTCAGAGTCTGTCCTACTTCCTGTAGGACAGGTTTCTGCTGAGGGAGGAGTCCGGTGGCCATTTTGTTCTTCTAAGACAAATGAGCAGACTTTTCTAATTAAAGGTATTTAGGCATTTTTGCATTATGACATGTACTTAATGTATTTAGTTTTCTTCTTTTCCCAGAGAAACCCTTTAAGTATTTGTTAACCGTCCATTAGGCCCATTTCAGGTGGACTTAGTGCAGTTACATTATATATTATTATTAAAGGACCCCAAAAAAATATTCCTTATTTCCTTTTTCCATGTAAAACTGCAAGCCCCAGCAGTGGGATTGCAGGGGTAGCAGTCACTTTGGGGCCTGGAGCCTATAGTCCTTGTGCCACATAAAAAGACACAAGTATTGTAAATAACATAGAAGCTGATGGGGTACATTTCATTTATTGCATTAGGCCTTAGGCATTACTAAATAAGTAAAAATGGAGTGTCACTACAAGAAAGAAAAGTAAGTTCCATATTTTAAATATTAAACTTCCTGTAAAAGACACGTATATCTTATTTAATAGTTGTGTTTAAGCAATCTAAAGTGTTTCAAGCATAAAATAGAAAAAAAAAAATTCTTACATTTTTGCCTCCATGTGTCCCCCTTGGCTGCTAATGTGTGCTGTTTGGGGCAGGTTTTTGATCGGATCAGTCGTCTTCATCCTCTTGCAGCAGCTGACAGTATAGTCCCTTCTTACTGTAATCTTCTGTAGTAGAGCAGAAAGCTATTTCTGTGGCTTCTCTGCAGTGACTGGAGGATCATTATACAGAGAACTGGCTATGGGAAGAGTAACTAAACATTTGTGTCTACCAGCACTGAGCTTATTAAGGCTACATCTACACCGCACTGGTATACTGTCCTGTCGGATTTTTAAGCAAATACATTACTTAGAATCCGCAAAAATCTGACGGTAAATCATCCCCATAGACCTCAATAGAAAATCTGAGCTGGAGTCTACATAGCTGGCATTTTCTGAGGTCGGATTTTGAATCTGTTCGAAAACTTAGAACATGTTCTGTAGTCTGTTGTATTTCACTTGAAAACAGCGGATTATAGTACAGTTCAATGTTAATGGGCCAGATGAAATCCGAAAACTGACCACAAAATCAGTGCAAAAAAGCGTTAAAAAACAAAAAACAATAGTAAAATACTGGTCAGATTCTATTACAGAAATCAATGGTATTTTACAATTGCCGTGTAGACATAGCCTGAAGTGATACGCACATTGTTACATACTTTGGACGACATGTATGATTTTTAGCACTATTTTTTTGCGCACATTAGTAGCGTAGAATGTGCCTGAATCTATTAACCTGTTCTAATGCGGGTCATTGATTTAGCGCTTTCTAGCTACTAAGCTGTAATTCAGGCTCAGGTAAACCACTTTTAAAGTGGTCTACATGTTCAGCAGTAATGTGCCTGGATTTGCCGTACTAAAGATATAAATGTGTAGCTTCGTATGTTTGCAGTGCGACATGCCTTCAGCACGCCCCCCAATCTCCAGCGCATTACAAAGTGCCACGGGCGCTTTTTAATGCACCTAATATTAGGGTGCTTTCACACAGTCCGTTTTTCGAGCGTTTTTGATGCATTTTTTTGGATGCGTTTTTTGTGCAGCAATGTACAGCATTCCTGCACGAAAAATGCATACAAAAAAGCATAAAAAAATGCACCATGTCAAAGCACCCTTAGAGGGCGCCTGATTAGAAAATATAGCGAACGGGGCTGCGGCAGTTTTCGGGCTGAAAAGACGCAAGTCTTCTGACGCAGCCCCGTTCATATATGTTGCCCTTTGTCTGTGCTTAGTTGCTTATATCTTTTGTTCTCAGAACATATGTAAAGAGAAGAGGCTGTTAAAAAGCAAACATTTTCTTAGTGCATTATATACTACTATTCATGAATAAAAAAGCCATATTTTTATGATGGGCTGTCAAGAAGGGGTTAAAAGGGTTTTTCCCTTCAATTGATAGAATTTTCCTATGCTATGCCATAACTTTCTGATTTGTGAATGTCTTAAATTTGCATGTACTGATGCTAAAATGGTTTAATGCTGCAGCCCTGAAAATTTATTCTAGGTGGTCAGAACACTGCAGCAAAGTCCCATTCACTTTTAAGAGTATGTGATAATGAAATATTACTATATCCCCTGCCAACATTTCACTTATTTACAATGAATCAAATTCAATGACCAGGAAAGACAATAAATGTGCATTATTAAAATGTCTGTCACTAAACATGTAGAATACAGATTTCACTCCCAATAGTTTTTCTTTATCATTCTTTGGAAGGCTTCTACAATGTCCAACAAGCTTATTGGGTGCTTCTGATAACAGCTAGTAGAGCTTTGAAGGCAGCCCTGTATTATATGGCTAAGGATAATATTAGCTAATATATTACAATACAATCTGAGGATTGGTGCAATATAAGAAATGCATTGTATTGTTATGCAACCTTTTAGCTATATAAACTTTAAGGGTGACATTTATGAAGGGGTCAGTTCTAAAGGAAATTTGTCATATAGATTATCTCAGCCTTGCTTAGGACAGCACAAGCTAGTGACAGACATGCTGTTTCCAGCGCTGTGTCCCTTATTCTTATTGTCTCACTACAAGGATTGCTTTTTATGTTAAAGATCTTGCAAAAACAAGTCACCTTGTAATATGTGTCCATTAACAGTGTCCTACCTATTTCAAGATATCCTCTCTTGTATGGGGCTGCATAAGCCCCTCAGGTCACTATAGCTATAGACCTGTTTGATGTCTCCTGATAGGCTGCCAGTGCTGGTCACTATAGCTACAGACCAGGTGTCCTCAGCAGCTTGTCATTGCAGACCAGTAGAAGTCAGTAGACCGTCCCTGATTTAAAAAATGAAACTGAGAAAACAGGACTGAGGTAAGATGAATTGATGTAGTGAGACTGACGGTTTGCAGCCTGAAAAGAGTCATGAGCAGGAGTTTGCTCCACCCAGCGGTGGTTATCCCCACCCACTCACACATGATTCATTCTATTTCTGTGAATAGGAAGAAACCAGTAAATAACTGATGGTTGGGCTAGCGGTGGGCAGAGCTATCACCTGTTCATGGACTCTTTTCTGGATGCAAACTGTCAGAATTGTGTATTATATGCTCTGAAACTGCTGAATATTACAGAATAAGGGACACAGCACTGGAAACAGCATGTCTGTCACGAGCTTGTGCTGTCCTCAGCAAGAGTGGCATAATCTATGTGACAGGTTCCCTTTAATGTTCTGGTAATAAATACTATAAAAGTCATTAGTCTGCCTAATTTCCCAATGCATGGAACATCGAGTGAACATGTTTGGTGCACTGTGCACTTGGTCCGACACTTTATAATGCGCCAAAGATGTGGGGGCATTCTGGGGGCGTGTAGGACCAAATTCGTACTATTATGGGCTGTTTACACGGCACAGGACAAATAACGGTCAGGAAATCTCGACCGTTATTTGCTCTGTTTCTGGCACGCAGGAGGATGGCTTTTCTCCGCAGTTTGCGGAGAAAAGCCCTCCTCCTTGGCGCCGACATGTTCATGTTCCGCCCAAAAACTGGGTGGAAGAATGAACATGTTCAATGTTTTTCGAGGCCGCTGCCGGTCTAAAAAACTGTCCGGCAGAAAATCCGTGCAGCGGTCCCCAGACCAGATGTTCCATTGCAGTCCATGTAAAAGATTAACACCCAGTGTACAGACGGCTTTCAAAACTGAAAACTTCTGTAAAACCAGGTGCAAACCTGTGCCATGGTGACATGCCCTTAGACACATTTATGAAAACTAGGCTCATTATTGCTCGAACAGGCAGACCTATTTCAATGTGGTCTGCCTCAGTCTGAGTTGTCGTAATTGAACTAGATTTGTCATTAGTGCAAAAAATGTCCTTTATTTCTCAACCTATACCAGTAAAATAAAAAGTAATTTATGATAATTATCAAACTATATAAAATTAAATTTGATACATTTCCTAATAAAGTATATAATCTAAAATTAATATGAAATTATCTCCTAGAAAATGTATTTAAGATTTATATAATCGAAAATTAATTTAAAATTAAATAATATAGATTATTAGCATCTACCATAAATCCCGCTCCCAATCATGTATTTATGGAGTTATATCAGTAATATTATCAGTGATTACAAACACTTAATAGCAGACTAGAAATAAAAGTCATTATTATAGCATGTCAATAAATAGAAACTATGATAGTGATCTTGTGCCATTAGGCACCATTTATGAGTGCACATTCACCACTTTCATGTAGTCAGGCGCATTTTACACAGGAAAAAAGACACAAAAAATTGTGTAGAGGAGCCAAGTTTCATACATGTCTCTCTAAATTGGTGCTTTAAATTGGAAAAGCCATCATCTTAGGGATGTATAATAAATATATTAAATTAAATATATATTAAATATAATAAAATTCCTGACTAAGGGGCCGTTCACATGGCGTTATATAGTAATCCTATGTGGCAGACTATGATTTTGAGTTTTGCATAGTACTATGTTTGCTCTACTGATCACCTTGAGGCTGTGGCCACTACTTTGTAGTATCGGTTGGAGTACCTTTCTCTCTTGGGTATGGAGTTAACTAGAGCTTCATAGGTTGCCATTGGAATACTCTTCCACTCCTCCATGATAATATCACAGACTTTGTGCTCCTCCACCTTCCATTTGAGGATGCCCCATAGACAGTGTCGGACTGGGTGGTCTGGGGCCCACAGGGGAATTGATCTCGGGGGCCCACCCTAATGTACATGAAAATATTACCGGCCTCTCGGACGTAAATGCGCCCATTTTACCACATAATACAGTGTGCAAAACAAAACTGTATTGTGTACACAAAACCAAGGGAGTCACACATTTGTCAGTCTAACATATCATAGACACAGGGCTAAGTAGCTCCATCCATATCCCACCACTAGTCCACATACAATATCTCCCTCCACGTTTCCCTTGGTCACGCACCTCACCACCTTCTAAAATAAACACCAGCAAGAAAGAAAGTCTAACTCCTATCACAGGGTCAGGTGTTCCCTCACTTTTACAATCAGGGACACATGTACGCTGCCACTATACTCGCACCGATATAACCTACAACACCGCCATATAGAGACCACATAGAGGGCCAACACCAGCTCAGGTATAACCTACAACACTGCCATATAGCGTCCACATAGTGGTCAGACACCAGCTCAGGTATAAACTACAACACCACCATATAGAGACCACATAGAGGTCAGACACCAGCTCAGGTATAACCTACAACACCTCCATATAGAGACCACATAGAGGTCAGACACCAGCTCAGGTATAACCTATAACACCACCATATAGAGACCACATAGAGGTCAGACACCAGCTCAGGTATAACCTATAACACCACCATATAGAGGCCACATAGAGGTCAGACACCAGCTTAGGTAAAACCTACAACACCGCCATGTAGAAACCACATAGTGGTCAGACACCAGCTCAGGTATAACCTACAACACCGCCATATAGAGACCACATAGAGGTCAGACACCAGCTCAGGTCACATCACATTACAGTGAATACAGCGTTGATCCAATATAGAAGTAAAATAATCCCTGACGTCAGGGACTCACCGGAGATGTCTTATCTGATGAGTCATTTATTTCTCTCATGAGTTGTTCTTATTCCCTTTTCTTCTGCATCCGTTCCACACCGCCATGATGACTTGTCCCGGCCACCACTCATCCCTGCAGAAATTATACACAAATATCTTAGAATCCTCAATTTTCCAGCATCTCTTTACCTATTCCCACCTCTGTACAAACTACTCAGGGGTGGGAGAGCGGGTACAAGCCATAACTTAGAGGCCTAGTATCCTAAGGGGTTGGAGGGTGGTGAGAGGACTAACCCCCCTGGAGATAATGCTACAACTATGGGCTGCTTCCCTCTCAATTATATTACCAGGTAAGTAGGCAAGACCCTAGGTAGGTAGGCAAATAGGCAAGGCCCCAGGTAACTAGATAGGCCCTCTTTAGGTAGGTAGACTCCCGCTGGGTAAGTTGGAAGCTCGGCCCCAGGTAGGTTGGTGGGTACCTAGCCACGGGCCCCCTTTAGGTAGTCAGGGCCCCCTTAGGTAGTCTGGGCCCCTCTTTATGTAGCCAGGGGCCCCCTTAGTTAGTCAGGGCCCCCTTTAGGTAGTCAGGGCCCCCCTTTAGGTAGTCAGGGCCCCCCTTTAGATAGCCAGGGCCCCCCTTTAGGTCGCCAGGGCCCCCCTTTATGTAGCCAGGGCCCCCCTTTGTTAGTCAGGGACCCCTTTATGTACCCAGGGCCCCCCTTTATGTAGCCGGGGCCCCCCTTTAGATAGCCAGGGCCCCTTTAGTAGCCAGGGCCCCGCTTTATGTAACCAGGGCCCCCCTTTATGTAGCTAGGGCCCCTTTTAGATAGCCAGGGCCCCTCTTTAGATAGCCAGGGCCCCTTTTGTCGCCAGGGGCCCCACATTAGTAGCCAGGGCCCCCCTAGTTAGTTCAAAAAAACAAACAAAAACAAAAAACAGCCACTTACCTGGCTCCGGCTCCCACTCCCGGCCGCTCCGAGCTGCCGCTGTCTCCTACTGCCGCCCTGCATAGACGGCGCAGTGAAGTGATGTCACTGCGCCGCCTAAGTCAGCAGTAGGGGCCGGCGCCCGGCAGGCTGAAGGCCTTCAGCCTGCCAGGGAGAGTAGCGGAGCGCAGCGCTAGTGGCGCTGTGCTCTGTTGACACCGCGCAGCCCCGAGAGTGGAGGACACTAGTGCCCAACTCCCAGGCTGGTCTCTGGGTGCTCAGGACGCAGGGTCCGGGCGTTCAGAGACCGGATGCGCGGGGAGCACCGGCACTGCCTCCGGGGCCCACAGCGGGTCGGGGGGGCCCACTGGGGGATTCACCGATCCCCCGGTGGCCCAGTCTGAGCCTGCCCATAGATGCTCAATAGAGTTCAGGTCTAGAGACATGCTTGGCCAGTACAGCACTTTTTCCCTCATTTCGTTTAGCAAGGCATTGTTCGTCTTGGAGGTGTGTTTGGGGTCATTATCATGTTGGAATATTCCCTGCAGCTGAATTTTCAAAGGGAGTGGACCATGCTATGCTTCATTATATCACAGTACATGTTAGCATTCATGATTCCCTCAATGAACTGTAGTGCCCAACAGCTGGAAGCACTCATGCAGCCCCGAACCATGACACTCCCACCACCATGCTTGACTGTAGGCAAAGGTAAACTTGTCTTATTGGGTTGGAAGATGCATTTGTGTTCAAAGACACTTCATCAGTTCCAGTCCAACAAAGTCTGTTGGATTGGTGGTATATGTATAGAGGTTGAGTAACTCTGACCTTATATCTATACTCAAAATGAATGTTCCTGCTCTCCGTGTCTACGGAGTTAAGTGACCACTGACGCCCTGCAGCCGACTCCATCAACATCAGTTTCCAATCATTTGTGAAGGCTTTACAAAGTGTTGTGCCTGGTCTACGCACAACACTGAAATGTTAGTAGATATTTAATTATATATGCTAACAGACACAAAATAGTCGCAGTATTGCACTAAGGAGTGCTGTTTCCTTTCTGTTTTGTCTATATGGGAGAAAGGAGGAAGCCACTAGGGGACATGAGTGGCAGTCTGTATGTGAAAGAGAAGGATTGAGCAGTAGTCTGTATTTGAAAGAGAAGGGAGCCATTTGCAGCGGTCTATATGTGAGATAGTAGTGGGGAATGTGCAGCGGTCTTCACATGAGAGAGAAGGGGGCCAGAACAATCATACCAATATTAGTTAATATTGTATTTTTTTGGGGGTTATGTATACCGGGTTAAACCTTGTTTTATATTTTTTGTTATATCTTTTTCATATTTTTAAAACCTTTATTAACCACTGGAGACCGCTTATAGAGTATAAATATCTGTAACAGCAAACAAATCCTTTGTGAACCAGCTCTAAACCCATTCGATTAACATAATCCAATGATGAAAAGCAGGTGCAGACCGGGCTGTAGTAGAAATCTTAATAACTTATTGCTTTATTGAAACATATTAAAATCCAAGGTACTCTTACATGAGAGACCCCCCTCCTCGGGTTAATGTAGACAACTCGCCGACGTGTTTCGGGTCATGTGATCCTTACTCATGGCTACTTAATTACAGTTACCACCCTCCTTTTGAATTGCAATTGATGAAACTTTTCATTTGGAACTTCTTATTGTTACTGAACGAAGTAAAGTTGTTACTTTGATTTACATGTTTATATACCTTGCATATATTGTGGTCACATTTAAAGAATCCTGTTGTATTCAACCATGTATCATTTTTATAGTCAATAGTGGGCAGTAAGCTCGGAGAAACACGTGAGGCTAGAGTAGGGGCTTTTTTAGGTACAAATCTAGTTTTATTTTTGAGGATATATTTCATGGTTTTATTTACATAAAGAATTGGCATGTGCATTTTTATGATATTCACTATCTCGTCAAATTGTTTGCTAAAATTTGTTGAAAAAGTTACCGTATCTACTTTTTTCTTTTTTCTTGCTTTTGAAGAAATTATTTCTTCCTATCAATTTCGTTCACACGTTCACAGGCAAAAAAAAGCCTCTGTCACGCAATTTTTGACACACTATCTCCTGTTGTGTTTGGAAATCCAGAGGAAAGGTACAGTTGCGTTTAGTTCTAATTAACTCGCCCACAGGGATATTCTTGATCACATGGGGGGGATGGCATGAATTAACCCTAAGTGTGGAGTTCCGTTGCATAGGTTTCTGATACGGAGTAACTGATATGGTACCGTTATCATTACCTTTTAAAGTGACATCCAAATAATGTAAGTCATATTTTTGATGTTCAAAAGTAAATTTCAATGCCATATTATTGTCGTTGATATATGCGATAAAGTCTGGAACTAAAGCATCTTCCCCTACCCATATGAACACCAGATCATCTATATAGCGTGAATATCACTATCGCTATATATTTTGCAAATGGTTGTTCCATATTGTACAAATACTTTTCCTCCCAGGAAAACATACAGATGTTCGCCAATGAGGGTGAAAATCTCGCCCCATTGACGCTCCTGAAGTGTGTTAGAAATATTGTTCTTCAAACACGAAAAAAATTGTGCAACAACAAATATTCTACCGCTAACAACAAAAACCTTTGTTTTTCTGCATTGAAGTAACTGAATCTCGCCAAAAAATCCTGGAGGACTGGGAGGACCTGGTCGTGAAGGATGCTGGGATATAATCCCACCACATCACATGATAACCAAGACCCCCCAGTTGGCCAGGTCCTGGATTCTAATGTATAGATAAGTTGTTTTGTATCCCTTAAGAAACCCGGCAACTTCACCACCAAAGGTTGTAATTGGGCATCGACCCATCGTCCCAGGTCCTCATTGAGGGATCCAATTCCCGAGACGATGGGTCGAAACGGTGGTGGAAATTGTTTTTTGTGCACTTTTGGCAGTGCGTGAAAAATGGGCATAACTGGATTTTTATTATTCATTTTGTCTGCCATATTTTTAGTGATGACACCCAAAAGCACACCTTGTTCTAACACATATTCTAAATGTTTCCTACTGAAATTAGTGGGGTCACCTGCTACCTGTTTATACTTAGAGGTGTCTTGTAAGATAAAAAAAAAATTCTCTCAAATAAAGCCCTTTGTCAAGGAGCACCACTGCCCCCCCTTTGTCTGCCTGTCGAACTACTAACCTCTCGTTTTCTTAGTGATTTAAGGGCTTTGCGTTCCTTCATCGTTACATTATTAAACCTTGTCTTGTTGTCATTACAATATACTCTCTTATGCAATTCTGACAAATCTTCCTCAATCCTATCTTGGAACATTTCCATTGTAGTCAAACGTGATTGTATGGGATAGAAATAATTATTACCCATAGAAAATTCCCTATCCTCCTCTATCATCGGATCACATATAGCTTCACTTTCTAACTGTTGTAACGTGACTATACTTGCCAATTCCTTGAAATCCGGAATAATCTCCTCATAATCAGTGTCCTCTCCCTCTTCTACTTCTGTGTCCGGAACCGGTTCTTAAGCATCATTGGTTAATTTAGCAAAATGATTTTTCTACGTGATAAGTCGCACAAAGCGATTGACATCTAATAACGTTTGATATATATCAAAATTATATGTGGGTGAGAAACCCAAACCTTTATTCAAAATTGTTATAATGTACTCTGAAATAATTTGGCTGGAAAGATTTACAACCGATGATAGTAATTCGTCATCTTCCGTGATGTTCCTCAACCCCTTCCTCTGGTGCTTGCGCCCGGCCCTTCTCTGTAGTTTTTTGGAGCTTTATTAGTACTCTGCTGTAACGATCTAACTTCGTTGTTATCTGTTAAGTCTCTTATTCTATCCTTATAAGGGAATCTCCTTCTTGACCTCCATTCACGTGTGTCCAGGGGACTATGTTGTTCATTCTGTACGGATTCTGATAATTCGCCCGATGTGTCTGATAATGAGCGATCAGTATTGGATATATCGGAAAAGCTGATTCTTCTGAAGGATTGCATCCTATTGGCTCCTCTTCTTCTTAATATTGATCTCGGTGTCCCTCGTGATTTGTTCCAATTATAGACATTATTGCTCGCATAATCCTACACATCCCTCTTGTACTTATTGCGCTTGATATCGACTATTTGATTCTCCAATTTGTGTACATTAGATTCTGTTTTTTGCAATAGGACATCATAAGCACTGTGAGATTGTGATTTATTTAGAATGTCTCTGGCTTCTGTAAACTGTTTTTTGATCTCCTCCAAACTTTGTTTCTCATAGTCCACAATTAGCTTCATTAGCTCCAATGAGCCCTTTGTTAAAATCTCGTTCCATTTATCTCGGAAATCAATTGAATATTCCATAGTAGGATATTTTTTTAGTCTGAGTCCTCTGGGTATCATATTTTGTTCCAAGTAAGTGGAGATTGTGGTCATATCCCACCATATTCTCGTTTCTTTGCAAAGTAAATACTCAAATTCTTTAAAGGCTGTTTTCAGACACTCCTCTATATCCGAGGCCGCCCCGTGGGTCTCTTGTTTAAATATGCCCGCTGCCGTATGTAACTTGCATGATTGATTGTCTTCACCTGGCTGCGTGGATCTCTTGTTCATATCCACCCCATCTGCAGCCTCCATAGTACTATCAATATTGTTCAAAAATCACTGCACTCTCGTTAGTTTGTATATAAGTAACATCCCAGGGAGTATTTACTTTGCAAAGATAAAACTATGAAATATATTCTCAAGAATAAAACTAGATTTGTATCTAAAAAATCTAGCCTCACGTGTTTCTCCAAGCTTACTGGCCACTATTGACAATAAAAACGATACATGATTGAATACAACAGGGTTCTTTAAATGTGGCCATAATATATGTAAGGTATGTAAACATGTAAATCAAAGTAACCATTTTACTTCGTTTAGTAACAATAAGAAGTTCTAAATTTTAAAGTTTCATCAATTGCAATTCAAAACAAGTTATTTATGTAATAGGCTGTAATATCTGCAAAATTCAGTATGTGGGGTACACCGGTGGCAATCTCAAAGTCCGCATACGACGTCACATGCGGCGAGAGGGGATCAGTTCAGGACGTCGGCTGTTTCAAAACACTTTGTGGAGAAGGTGATTTGAGCAGTCTGACTGTGATGCGTATAGAAAGAGTTAAACGCTCGTACACCTAAGGGTCTTAATGTCACACAGGACATACAATACCATTATTAAGTAGACATAGATCATTGTGTTGCATTTTTTGTTTGTTTTTATTGAAATATAATATGTCTGTTTTTAATAGGGTTTATTCGGGTTCCGCCCTCCATGACATTTATAAGGAGGGTGGTAACCATAATTAGGTAGCCATGAGTAAGGGTCATGTAACCCAAAATGCGTCGGCGTTTTGTCTACGTTAGCCCGAGGAGGGTGGTCTCATGTAAGATTACCTTGGATTTTAATATGTTTCAATAAAGCAATGAGTTATTAAGATTTCAACTACAGCCCGGTCTGCACCTGCTTTTCATCATTGGATTATGTTAATCGAATGGGTTTAGAGCTGGTTCACAAAGGATTTGTTTTCTGTTTTGGACCTTGCTGTTTGGGTTTGCACCCAGAACCATGCTCCTACTTGGAAGATTTTATGAAGACATCAACTACAGGTGAGCTGCTTTTCTACATGTTCATGTGTAAATATCTGTAAGTCCACACGTGACTCTGCAAGGACGTTTCTAAATTTTCTTTTTTCAAAGTCAAAATTGAATACAATCAATAGAGAAGAACAGAGCAAAAGAGAGTAATAATAATAATACTAATAAAAAAACAACAACTCTTCAACATACAGGGAGTACACTTCAAGAGCTATCAATGAGACAAAGTTTTTTTTTTATGAAGTCGGGATAAGAAATGCGTACAAACTTGAAATGTCAACAATAGGATTAGGCGTATGGTGAGTAGATTCAAGTTCTAAAGACTATGGAATACATTACAGGAAAAGATGCCAACATGCAGAGAGTACATTAGAAAAAACTCGGTGAGAGAAGAGTACGCATCAAAGTCACTCTCAAACAGGTGAAAGATAAAAGGCGAGATGACCACATAAGAGCCTCTAATAGGTAACTCATTGGTTGAAATGATCCGATGAGTGGTAAGGACAAAACATTGGAGAACGCCACTCTCTGTTGCTATCAGAGAAAAACTAACAAAGGAACATTAACATAGTGTACAAAAGGAGCAATCAGTCGATTCAAAGGCCTCACTATAAAAAAAGGGGACAGGCCTGTATCTTGAGGCCCTTGTAGCAAAGTCTGCAGGGAGAGAAAAGGGCTAAGAGCCCGGTAGTATAGGAATCAGATTTGCAGAATGCCAGCCAATCTCTCCAGATTTGGAGGTGCTTTTCCTGATGGACAAAGGAGTCCTCTCTGAGATCCTCTAATCTCTGAAGCACATGAACCTCCTTGAACCAGTCAGAGATAGAAGGACTGGTGGTGGAGAGCCACAGTCTCGGGATGATAGTTTTGGCAGCTAAAATAGAAAATAAATTAGGACATTCTTAAGCAGAGGAGCCAGGAGGGAAATGGCAAAGAGTAGGAGTGTGGCAGGGTCATTCTGCAATTTCGTTCCTGTGATTAAATGAATGATTTCAAGTACTTTATGGCAGAATGGCTGCAGGCTAGGACATCCCCACCATATGTGAGCCATTGTGCCCCTTTCCTTCTTGAAACGCCACATGTGCTAGGGGTGTCCGGGTAAAAGGAGTGTAAAAGGGCTGGGACCCTATACCATCTGGTCAGGATTTTATAATTTAGTTTGTGGGCTCTGGTGGATATCGAGCCCTTGTGAGTTAAGAAAAGGACCTTGCTCCAGTGCTCTTCCGAAAGCTCTCTGTTGATCTTCTGTTCCAAACTTTTTTGGAAGGGAAGTTTGTCTGCAAGTGGGGAATCTATTAAAAGTTAATAGAGGCCAGAGAGCGCCATAGTTTCTGAGTAATTTCCTAGACATCTTTTTTCAAAGATTGTAGGTGACCTGTGAAGTTGCAGAACTGATTTTCTTGAGGAGTAGAGGCTACAGGGTTGATAATAGTTTAATCTTGAGAAGTGTGAGGCTAACGGATCCTCTACCAATGTAGAGTAGGACTTCAATGAGTCCGTTGATTGGTGTGGTCCCTCGCCTAAAAGACGGACACGGGCGGTCATCAGGAGTGCTGGGGTTTCCGATTAATGGGGTACATGGACCTCCCAGTGAGAATAGGTGCATTTTGAAAGAGCAAGATCTACTTACAGAAATCGTTGTTTTGGCTATCATCGGAATGGATTGGAGTTTTGTTTTTCGGTAGCCAGGAGGTTGGGAGCCAGGGTAAGGCTGCCGTTGGAGCTTTGTAAATCTGGGTTTCCATCTGGACCCATAACTTTGAGTTAGCATTATTGAAGCTACCTAGGATGCGAACTGCCACGTCTAAATTTTCTTATAAATTGTGAAGCTGCAAGAGTGGCGAGCAGGCTGTCAGATCCTGATTAGCTCTGCAGTGTCTGCCCCTGCAGCTGGGGGTTGAGGGAGAACAATGCTTTGCTACCCACTTACCTGTGCAGTGAAGAATGGCATATAATATAATATACAATATAATTAGATATGCCGTATATAATTGCAAATCTTCTTATTTCTCAAAACTCTTTATTATACAAAATGTGAACATTTCATCAATATATTCTCAATTTTTCTTTAAAAGTATCCAGATAAACATATATAACCTGGGATTCTTTTCCTCAATCATTGAGTTACCAGTGCCGACAGGCCATCGGGAGACTCCTGCAGCTGTATCTCCAACAGCATAGCTTCCAAAACATTCACGGATTGCTCCTAGTTTGTAGCTGGTAACAGCTCAATTTCTCCATAGCAGCATACAGCTCTTCATTCAGCGTCTCCTGAGGCAAAGCCGTCTCGACACCTTCGCAGCTGATTGCAGTTACAGGTAAGTCCGGCATGCAACGTTTTGGGGGAGGATACGCCCCCTTTCTCAAGCGTAAGATGGATCACTGCTGACATGCTATTTATATGACTGGTACTTAACTCTTGCATCTCCTTAGACACAAAAGAACTATTAAAAACACATTTTAAGAAAGCATAGCTCGTGTGTTACATTTATAATTACCTATCACAATAGGGAGCAAACCCTTTTGTTCCTTATTAACCTAGTTCATAAACTATTAACCATTAGTATCAGTTTTCCTATATTTAAGTTAGCCTTTCTTAACTTTAGTGAGCTGTATGATCCACGAACATTGTCCCAAACTAACCGCTTTTTACATCTTATTATAGAAATACACTCCACTAGCAGTCCTCATTTAACCCCTTAGGTGACAAGGAGTTTAACTTATGTATCCAAAATACCTCTCGTTATAGTAACCTCTGAATTGTTCATAATCATTCCCTTCTACTTGTTCTAATATGCACCATCATAAATCTGATACGTGGTGCCCGTTTTCAAAAAAGTGCCTCGCCACTGTTGATTCGTGATATTTCTTTGTTTTTACAATATGTGGCTCACCCACCATAGCGTCCAAGCCTTGATCCACTTTTGATCTATATAATCATATTTGAGATTTATGCTTGTTGGGCCTCACTCTCAGCATCCTAGAAGTCTGGCCCACATAGCATTTACCACACGGGCATTTCAATAAATAGATGATGTTACTAGTGGTACAGGTAAAGAAACCACGTATGAATATTGGATATCCCAATGTTGGGTGAGCCACAGTAGTACCTCTTATTATCCCATTACAGTTTTGGCAGGACAGGCACGGATAAGTGCCCTTCTTCTGTGTATTAAGGAATGTCTGCCTAGATTTTTTCTGCTTTAAATCTGAATGGACGATAGAATTACCTATCGTTGTAATCTTTTTATAGATAAATCTGGGATTTTCTTGAAAGAGATACCCGAATCTGGCATCTCCCTGGAGAATATGCCAGTATTTAAGGATAGTCTTCCTTACTAACCCTGCATGACAATCATAAGTAGACATATACCCCAGTCATTGATCTTTCTTTTTAACTCTTGGGGACCGTACCTGTTGTCGTGATAACTGTCCTACTTCTTCACCTATTTTAGTAATAGCTTTTCTCGAATAACCTTTTTCAACAAATTTGTCTATTAGTTCTTCTTTACTCTTATGATATTCAAGGACTGATGAACAAATGCGTCTCGCCATCATAAACTGCCCTTTCGGAATGACTTTTAATACATTGGGGGGCATGCTGACTATTGTTATGCAGCAGATTGTTACATTTCAATGCTTTTTTATAGACCCTAGTCTCCAAGTTTCCATTTTGCAACGTAACATTAATGTCAAGAAAGTTAACTGTAGACATAGCTTTAGTCATAGAAAATTCTATTAGTGTATGGACACTATTAACGTAGGTGAGAAAGTCACTCAACTCCTGTTCTGTACCTTTCCAAAGTATGAACATGTCGTCCACATTGCGGAGCCCGAGTAAAATGCTCCGACTCCACTCACTATGGACGACGTGCTTGGCTTCAAACCATTCCATGAATATGTTTGCAAAACTTGGGGCGACAGGAGAACCCATCGAGGTCCCCTGTCGCTGCCCAAAATTTTTTTGATCAAAACGAAAATAATATTTTTGTTAAGATAACTACCAGAAGTTCCAATATAAACTGTATGAATCTATTGGACAGATTTACATTTTATACAAGTTTTGTCTAATTGTTCGTACTCCTTTCATGAGGGATGTTGGTGTACAAGCTCTTAACATCAAATGTACAAAGAAAAGTTACTTCAGTAACATCAACCTTCTCAATTTGACTCAAGAAATCATCTGTATTTTTCAGACACCGCAGAAGATTTTTAACCGCATCTTGCAAATAAAATCTATATATTTAGCTATGAAACAGGCATAAAATGATATACTCCAGCTTGCTTAGAAGTAGCATTAAGCAGATGATCCGCAGCTTATACTTTTAAAATAAAAAAAAAAATTATTAATATTCCATTAAAAATTAAAAAAAAAATTATTTTAAAAGTATAAGCTGCGGATCATCTGCTTAATGCTACTTCTAAGCAAGCTGGAGTATATCATTTTATGCCTGTTTCCTGCTGCTCTCCCGAGCTGAAGCTGACTGGGTCTCCGTGCTCTGCAAGCCGTCAAACAAGGTACTATTAATCTCATATATCAGTGAGCTGACAAGTGACTATTTTCACATGCGCATATATTTAGCTATTGGTTGAAATACTGAACCAATGCAGGAAATTATGGGCCGCCTGGGTGGGTTCCTTTTTTAAAGGAAGCTTCAGATCAAGAAACAACCAGTGGCGAACAGTCAGATACAGTAACAGGAATAAAAGCCAAGACCAAGAGAACAGCAAAGAAAAGGATCTGAATGATTTGATTATCAGAGACTCAATGTAAAGTTGTAAACAAATGTCTTAATTTTGTCCCTAGTCAACAAATCTCTCTTTTTGACTTTGAGACGGAATTTTATAAATTCTGTCGCAAAGAGATTAAGGGCGACATGTATAAACGGGCTTTTCGCCTGTTCTCTGGCGTATACTGCGCCTCCCGGGCCCGAATCCCCCTGTCGGAACGGGGGGAAATTCAGTGTTAGGCGCAGTGTTCGCCACTTTCAGCTGCGCCCCGCATGTAGGGGCGGGCAGTGGGCGCGGTGTGGGCGCGGGGTAGGCGTTCCGGGGCGCTCGAAAACTCCGAGGCATGTACGATGGCGAGTCGGCAAAGCGAGGCGCAGTGCAGCGCTCGGCAGCTCCGACAGGCAGACCAGGTTTTTTTTGGTCTAAATCCTCCGACAGAGGCAAAGTGAAGCAGGATCGGAACATGCGAGGAAGCGGATCGAAGATCGCGACAGAAATCTCGGCGCTCCGCTCCGTGCAGCAGGAGTATGATTCGGAAAAAATCGCCTTTATAAAGGCGGAAAACAGTGTCAAAAAAAGAGCTGAACGTAAAAAATAAACATAATAAAAAAAAAACACTTTCCAAAACTCTAGAACGGCGCAATATCAAGAATTATGATATTGGAAATTCCCCGGGAAATACAGTAATTAAAAATTCTGAAACCTATTCTCATTGGTCGGCATAAACCAATCAGAATAGGAGTGACAGTGAACCATTAAAACCTATGGGGAAGGATTGACGCTCCTATGGGTTTTCTAATGCAATCTGAAATAAAACTGAAACAGGGCGAAATCAAATGATAAAGACTACAGAAGTGTCCGATGTGTATATAAAATGAAGATAATATGGAGGTAACGAAAAAAAAATTTAAATCAAAAAAATTTCATGTTTATTTCTTTTTTATTTTTGTTGCACCCTTACTATTGATCCTTGGCTAACGAAAATAAAGAAATAAACATGATTTTATTGATTTATATTTATTTTTCGTTACCCCATATTATTATTCATTTTATAAAACACATCGGGCCCCAACTTCTGTAGTGTATAATTTGATTTCCCCCATGTACAGTTTTATTTCAGATTGCATTAGAAAACCCATAGGAGCGTCGTTTCGCTCTCCCATTGGTCCCAAAAACGGCGCCTCTTTTAACTTAGCCAATCACAGAGCGCCGCTCAAAAATTTCTTTTCCCCAAATGAAACTCTATGAAAAGTAGCTCGCGCTCTGATTGGCTAAAGCGGACGAGCCCCCGCCGCTTCAAAACCAATCAGCTGGGTTTTCTGCATTTTTAACTGTATTTTGAACTGTCCCGCCTTTGAATATGATTGTCAATTTTTCTCCATAGGATATAATGGGACATTGTCGCTCCTATTCTGATTGGTCAATTCTCCTCCTATTAGGTTTAGAATGGGACATTGTCGCTCCTATTCTGATGGTCAATTCTCCTCCATAGGTTAGAATGGGAACAATTGTCGCTCCTATTCTAATTGGCTGGTTTATGCCGACCAATGAGAATAGTTTTAAACGATTTGAATTACTGTATTTCCCGGCGATTGTCTCTATTGCAATTCCTATGTAGCGCCGGTCTCCCGCGACAAACGCGTTGTTCGGGTTTTTAAAATGCTTTATTTGTAAAGAAGGGTTCTGCTCTTTATCTGTAATGTTTGACACTTAATAAAAATTATTTTTTTATTAATACTTCAGCCGCACGGCGTGAGCGCCGAGATTTCAGAGCGCCCATCTCTCCATAGACTATAATGGGAGAAGTAGCTCGCGCTCTGATTGGCTGGGGTAGACAAGCCACCGCTAGCTCAGCCAATCAGCTTCTTTTCTGTTCTTTTTTACTGTATTTTGAATTATCCCGCCGTGGATTCTGATGGTCTAAACTTCTCCATAGACTAGAATGTGTCTTTGTCGCTCATATTCTGATTGGTCAATAATTCTCCATAGGCTAGAAGGGGTCTCTGTCGCTCCTATGCTGATTGGCTGAGCTAGCCAAGTCCCCGGTAGCTTCACCAATCAGCTCTTTTCAGCATTTTTACTGTCTTTTGAACTATCCTGCCGTGGATTCTGATTGGTCTAAACTTCCACCTAGGTTTTAATGGTTCACTGTCCCTCCTATTCTGATTGGCCGGTTTATGCCGAATAGCTTTCTGATTTTGAATTACTGTATTTCCCGGCAATTTCCAATATCCTAATTCTTGAATTAGGATATTGGAAAGTGATTTTGTTTTATGTATTTTGTATTTTTGAGGTTTCAGCTCTTTTCCTGAGAATGTTGAACGCCTTTTAAAGGCGATTTTTGATTTCATACTCCGCACCGACATCTGGAATGATTTCTCGCCGCTCCAGCCTGTCTCACATCGGAACAGTTTTTCGGGGCAGCCCCGCATGGCGCCTAAGTCCCGCACTGCGCCCATGTCCCCGCACTGTGCCCCACACACACTGGCCAGGCGCGGCGGACTTTTCCCCGCATTTTATGAGTGGCGCTACCTCCGGCGCCGAATCCTGGCGCAGCCCGCACTGCACCTCGGACCCCCCCGAAACCCAAAACACAGGCGAGGCGCGGCGGATTTTACATTGTATGTATGAGCGCGCCCCGGCCCCGACATAAATCAGGCGCAGATTCCGCCGGAAAACTAGCGGAAAGGTGTGCCCCGACCCGTCGGGATTCATACACGTGGCCCTAAATATGCACTTTGGTGAAAGAAATTTTGCTAATGATAGGTCTAATAAAATTGATAAAAAAAGTAAATATGACCCAGAGGTATCTAGCATAATGTTAGAGACAAGAGATGGGCAAATTTCTCAAAAATTCGATTCGCCGAGTTCACCAAATTTTCTGACAAAAAATTCGGTGAACTCGGCTGGGTCTGGGACAAGGTATTCTGGTGCCCTAGTTAGAAAAGGCATAAAGTGCCCCCCAAATGGAAAATTAAACTCACTTAATGCATCTTTGTGCCCCCTTTTCTGGGATGAAGTGGCACCAACTTCCCATTGTCCCGGCCAAGGAAGTAAGGGCTTCATCATTATCATTGGGAGAAGAGAGCGGCAGCTCGAGTGTCAGGCAGTGGCGCAGCCGCAAGTCGTCAGCAGAGTGGCAGCAGTGCGAGATTGCGAGCCAAACAGCCACGCTTTAGACCACTCACTTTGCAGGTCCCAGAAAGTAGCAGCACAGGGGTTCACCGGGGCAGCGGCGGTAACAGTCCCGTCAGTGCGGAGCATTGGGGGGTAAAATCACCCACTCCGGCGGTGTGGGTCAGTTATTTGACAAGACACCAGAAGAGGCGAACATGGCTAATAAAGTAGAATCTGTGGGCAGAAAGTAAAGCGTGACCAGGGACCCAACGTTGGCACCACAGCCCGGCATCAAACATCATGCAGTGTCACCATACAGTGGCCTGGGAGAAACGTGTCTCAGACGTGGTGGTCCATCCTGTCGCAACAGCAGCAGCACCCAGTGGCAAGCCTCCCATTTCAGGCAGTCAAAGCATCACCACCTCTGCTGAAGGCAACTCCCTGTCTTTTACATCATCTACCGGTCCAGATACTCCTGCTCCTCGGCACTCACGGTGCCAGCAGTCGTTTTCACTGAGCGATTGCAAGAGACAGCAGTATGTGTCTAGCCATCCCTAAGTGCAGAAGCTGACCGTGCTCCTGTACAAGTTGGTGGTACTGCAGTCCCTCCCATTTCAAGTGGTGGACTCTGCACCATTCAGAGAACTGGCCAGGAAACTTTGAATGCACTTCTGCCATTCCTACACCGCCAAGCACACCCTCCTTGAGCTAAGCAGAACAGAGAAACTATAAACAGAGAAAAGCAGAAATTTATGAACAGGGAGAAATGGATTAACAGGGAGACATATATGACCAGGGAGACATATGAACAGGGAGAAATTAATGAACAGGGAGAAATTTATGAACAGGGAGAAATATATGAACAAGCAGAAATATATGAACAGAGATAAATATATAAACAGGGGGAACTTGATGAACAGGGGGAAATTGATGAACAGGGAGAAATTGATGAACAGATAAAGTGTAATTTTGATGTCAGCCAGTGGCAGCACAGGGAAGACACTGAAGCACAAGCAGTGTCTGGCGCAATGAGTGTTTTTTTATTCAGGTGACAGGAGAGGAGCAGGAGCAGCCGGAGGATTAGGATGACAAGACAGATGACCCAGACACACCGTGGCAGTATACAGTGGAGGTGGAGTCCCTTAGAGTCACTTGCGCAGATGACCCGCTGCATGCTGATTTGCCTGGCTAGTGACAGCTGAATTGTCACCATCCGGCAGAGAGATGACTTCTGGCTCTTCACCCTCTTGGACCCTCGGTACCAGTCCCAAGTGAGGGCATTTTTTCACCTGCCAAGACGGAGGACAAACTCAAGTAATGTAGAGTCATCTTATGTAATCAGTTGGCCGATCCCTATCTGCGCCATTTTCCATCCTCTAGCAGGTCTGACCGGGTGCTTCATCAATGCTCATGTACCACTGCCACGACTGCTGTGGAGGGATGGGGGGTTAGGAGCAGTACCTGGAGTTGTTGATGAGCAGTGTAATGGCTGGAGTAGTGGATCTTCTGGAACACCGCAGGCGGTGGTAACGGCCGCACCAGGGAGCGGAGTCTAAGTAGGTCCCGGTTTTCACCAGAGCCCACCGCAAAGCGGGATGGACTTGCTACGGTGGGAATCCTACCAGGTCGCTTCCCCTAGCCCGACTAGCTTGCAGTGGCAGCCGAGGTGCAGCGAGGTACCAAATCGGACCACCAAACTCGTAGTCGTGGACGGGCAAACAGGTCAGGGCAGGCGGCAAAGGTTCGTGGTCCATAGACGTAGGCACAGGGTCAGCAACGTAAAAGACACTAAGACGCACTCAGGAAACTCTTTCTCTAAAGGCTAGGGCACAATAGATCCGACGAGGAAGTGCCGGAGGCGGTACCAATATATAGGACAAGCGGCCGGCAATTAACCAATTACTGGCGCACTGGCCCTTTAAATCTGGAAGAGCTTCTGCGCACGCCCTAGGGAACGGGAGCGCGCGCAGCAGCCGGCAGGGAGCCGCAAGTGTACGGGCGCGTGCCCAGGTGAGGACTGACTTCCAGGGAGGCGAGTGCGTCCCCGGCCCGCCACGCGGATCACGGCAACACTCCTCCCTGGTGCGGGGAGCGCAGGGGGGACATGGGTGCGCCTGTGACAGTACCCCCCAGTCCCTCACTCCCTCCTGGAACCAAGGAATTTCTGTACTAGGTCCCGGTCCAAGATGTTATCCTCCGGCTCGCAAGATCTCTCCTCTGGCCTGAATCCCCCCCAGGAATCGTGGACCTAATTTATAACTGGGGATTTTGAGCCAGACATACTTGGCAGACACCCACACTTGATCTCCCGGAGCAAAAGTTGGGGCCAGTCTCCTCTTGTTGTCTGCCTGGACCTTCATGCGGGCAGTAGCTTGCTGTAGGGACTGGCAAGTCTGCTCCCAAATGGCAGTCATATCCCGGACCAAGGTGTCCACTGCAGGGACCTCGGAGGCCGAAGGTAGAGGGAGGGTGGGTGGGGTGCAGTCCATAAATCCCGGTGGATTCAAGTCGGGGGAGTTATGGAAAAATTCGCCTGGAAAAAAAAACCAGCCCCAGTCATCCTGCGGGAAAAAACAAAAGGCAAAGGGTTTTACGTGCCCAGGATTGATTAACCCTCTCCACCGCCCGTTGGATTGGGGTGAAAGGGTGAAAACCCAAATTTTACTTGTAACGGGAGCAGAGGGCACGCCAAAACTTGGAGAAAATTGGACCCCGCGGTCCAAACGATGTGCGGGGAACCTGTAGAAGGGAAAGAATGCTAAAGAAGAGAGAGGCAGATGAGGAGGGGAGGGTAGGCCTGGAAGGGGATAAAAGGTCCCTCTTGGGAAAACGGTTACGCCCCCCCCCAAATCGGGTTTTGCGCGGGAAAAGGGAAAGATGGGGTGAGAGTCCATCGATCCCGGGGACCAAGGTGAATCAGGCGGGGGGAAAGGGGGTGCAGTAGGCCGGGAGGGGCCATGGGGGGTGTCTTACCTGTGCAAGGGGTGCAGGATTCCACAACATCTTTAAGCCCTTTGGGGCAGGTCAGCCACCATAGAAGGGGGAATCAGCGAAATGTTTTCCGCCCGGCCCCCCAATCACAATGCCCCCCTTCAAAAACCCTCCCCAAAAGGGGGGAAAGCACTAAGTTTTAAACCCCGGGGAAACCTGCTGCAGATCCAGGAAAACCCCGGAAACCAGTCGTTCGGGGGGTATTTATGTGAGGGACCGGGTTTTCTTTCAACAGGTGGGAAAAGCCGGGAGAGAGATCGCATTTTTGAGGGGGGGGAAATGAATGGGGGAAGTAAAAAGCGCGAAAAGAACAGCACCCCCGGCTTGGCGCGTTTAAAAAAGTTGAGGGGACTGGGATCTGCGTTTTTTTGTGATCTGTGTAGCCCCAAAGGTTGAAAGCTCCCTCCAGGAGAGGCGCCATTCCCCAGAGCCACTTGATGGCCAAAAAACTCCCGGTCCCCAATGGGGTAAATTTTTTCCCGGAAGGAAGGTCTTGGAAAAGAACCCCCCAATTGGGTTCTGCCCCTTTGGGCCCTTTTTGAGTGAGAACCCCCCCCACGGAAAAAAAGGGATCCACTTCTAGCGAAAAGGGTTTTTCTGTGTCCGGACGAGACAGGATGGGTGCGGAGGCAAAAGCCACTTAAACTCCGTAAATGCCCTTTCGGGCCCCCTGTGACCAGAGTTTCGGGTTGGCGTTCTTTAGTGAGGGTCATAATCGGTACCACCCGTAAGAAAATGGGGGAAAAAATGCTTAATAAATTGCGAACCCCAAGAAGGTGAATACCCGCAGACAGTGGGCGAGGCCACTCGAACGGCCGAAATTGGCTGGATCCATCTGTACCCTTATCCGAGAAAATGTAGCCCAAAAAAGGGGGGGTTTTTCCGATAAAATAGGCATTTTCAACTTGGGGACATTATTACTGCAGGCTCTCAGTACCTGGGTAAATGAAGCGATGGGTCTGTGGGGGCAAGTGAAAAAAACAAAGTCGCCAGGTAGACGATGACAAGGTGAAAAAAGGGGGTCTTGAAGTTTTTTTAACGAATTCCCGGGGAAAAGGGGTGTGGTGTTACATCAAAAGGATCACCCAATATAAAGTGCCCGAAAGTGGGTTAAAGGCCCTCTTTTCCCTTCGTCCCCTCTGAATCCTAACGAGCTTGTATGCTCCCCGCATCCAAATTTGGAGAAGAAACTTTGGGTTCCCCAGCGGTCGAAAAATCGGAAATCAAAGGGAACGGGGTAAAATTTTTCCCCCGGTGTCTTTTTAAGGGCCCCGTAATCTTTTAAAGGGGGGAGAAAACCCTCCCTTTTTTTTAACAAAGAAGAAACCCCCTCCGGCTGGAGAAGAAGACTTGCGGATTAAGCCCTTTTGCAAGTTCTCCTGTTTTGTAGGTGACATAATACGAAGTGTGATGTGGCCAGCTCCTGCTAGAGTTATAGGTGAAACGGATGTCCGTCCAAGTAACGGCAAAATGCTTAGGAAGAAGTAGTGGATCCAGAAACCATCCAGTAAAATAAAATCAGCAAAACGTTTATTGAGAAATAGAAAAATAAACTAAAAGCATTCTGACACAGGCAGTGTACAGCAAAATAGCAAAAATGCCCTGATGACAACACGGGTGTAAAACAGCGCTGCATGTAGGCTGACATAGCCTGAGTCTCAGGTACCGACACCGGATAGACCCTTCCCCGAGGGGGGCTGGTCCCGGACAGAAGGTCGATCGGACAATCATAGGGCCAATGGGGCGGCAGCGTCTCAGCCTGTTTCTCCGAGAACACATCAGCAAAGTCCAGGTATTCAGCTGGCAGGCCTGGCAGAGGCTTGGGGAGCGATTGCTGAGAACTGGCACGCACCGGACGAGGTGCGACCAAACAGAGGTTCTGGCAATCCGTCCCTAACGCAAGACTTCACCGGTCCTCCAATCGAGCGTAGGAGTATGACGCTGCCGCCATGGAAGCCCCAAGAGGATCACCGAGGATGACCAAGGTAGCACATAGAAGGAGAGCTTCTCTTTGTGCAGAGCCCCCACCTGGAGGGACACCGGCTTGGTAACATACTGGATGGAGTCGCTCAGAAGCTCCAAACTGACCGATGAAATCACCAACAGCTTTCCCAGCTGAACCAGCGGCAGGCGATAACGGGATACCAGGGAGGCATGGATGAAGTTCCCGGCAGACCCGGAATCCAGAAAGGCAGGGGCCTGAAACGAGAGGCCAGCATCCGTCGTGACTACCACCAGCATCGTCAGTCGCGGAGAGGAAGAATTTGTACCTAGGGACGCCTCTCCCACAGGACCTAGGTGTGATCGTTTTCCGGCCGCTGGGGACATTGTGGGCAAGCTTGGCAGAATAGCTCCTGTTCTGATAAGTGGACCCGGTCCACCTGCATGGGTTCCTCACTGGCAGGCTGTGGAAACGGCAGTGGGGGCCTCTGGAATACTGGGGCCAGTCGAGGTAACCGGCAAGGGGTGTACGGTGTCCCCTTTCGTGACTGAGCTCCTCCTGTCTCTCGGCGAAACGCACATCAATGCGGGTGGCCAGGTGGATGAGTATGTTCAGCAAGGATGGAAGGTCTCTAGCGGCCAGTGCGTCTTTCACTCTGCTGGATAGGCCCTTCTTGAAGGTGGCGCAAAGAGCTGTGTCGTTCCAGGAGAGTTCTGAGGCCAGGGTGTGAATTGAACGGCATAGTCATCCACGGAGGTATCGCCCTGTCGAAGGTTCAGAAGCGCCGTCTCAGCAGATGACACACGCGCTGGCTCCTCGAAGACACTACGGAATTCTTGAAGGAAGACCCGTAGGTCTGTTGTCACGGAGTCGGCCATAAGCTCGATGTGCATGGAGCACTGGGTGATGAAACCCCTGCAGAGTTTTGGATCCCTGTCGAACTGGGATGGTAGAGGAAGTCGAAGCTTGGGGCCCACAGTAGCCAACGGGGTAAAAGGCGTAGGAGGAACCGCTGGCGTTGGTGGCTGCTGCTGCAGAGATTAGAGAAGCTGCCGCACCATGTCAGACAGCTGGTCCAATTGCTGAGCCTGCTGTGCAATCTGCTGCGACTGCTGGGCAACAACAGACGTGAGGTCCGCAATTCTGGGCAGAGGCACCTTGGCGGGATCCATGGTCGGATCTAACTGTAACGGCTGGAGTAGTGGATCCTCTGGACCACGGCAGGCGGTGGTAACGGCCGCTCCAGGGAGCGGAGTCTAAGTAGGTCCCAGTTTTCACCAGAGCCCACCGCAAAGCGGGATGGACTTGCTACGGCAGGAATCCTACCAGGTCGCTTCCCCTAGCGCGACTAGCTTGCGGTGGCAGCCGAGGTGCAGCGAGGTACCAAATCGTAACACCAAACTCGTAGTCGTGGATGGGCAAACAGGTCAGTGCAGGCGGCAAAGGTTCATGGTCAATAGACGTAGGCAAAGGGTCACCAACGTAAAAGACACTAAGACACACTCAGGAAACGCTTTCTCTAAAGGCTAGAGCACAATAGATCCGGCGAGGAAGTGCCGGAGGCGGTACCACTATATAGGACCAGCGGCCGGCAATTAACCAATTACTGGCGCACTGACCCTTTAAATCTGGAACGGGAGCGCGCGCAGCAGCCGGCAGGGAGCCACAAGTGTCCGGGCGCGTGGCCAGGTGAGTACTGACTTCCAGGGAGGCGAGCCCTTGAGGGCTGCGGGACCACCCATGACAAGCAGCTTTCTTCACCCCCTAGTTATTTAGGTACCCACCAGCACCTGGAGCAGACCCTGAACCCTGGATTCTTTTGGCTACCTGCCTCAGCTACTATTCTGATGCTGCCACCTGCCTGATGCCCCACATCTGTTGCCAGCTGCTCCTTCTACCACCCACCATCTGTACCCGGGACTGGTATTGACACCCACATCCCCACTCTTCACCGGGCGATTATGTAGCCTCCTGATGCTGCTGCCACCTCATCACTCAGGTCTCCTCATGCTGCTGTCATCTTCAGGCTATGTCACCATGTCACTCTCTGGCTTGATGATACTGTTATTGCCACCTCCTCATTATGTCACCTAGCTGCCGCCAACTCAAAATTATGACATTGTGCAACTCTCCGGCCTGATGCTGCTGCTGCTGCTGCCGCCACCTCCACACCGTGTGCTTGTGCCAGTCTGTCGCCTAATCATGCTGTTGCCACCTCCACAATCTGTCAGTTGGCACTCTGTGGCCTACTGATGCTGCTGCCAACTGACCACTCTCTCAGTTGTCCACCCTGTGGTTTTCTAATGCTGTTTCCACCCTCCACCACTCTATGATGTTGCCACTATGTTTGGTTTTCCTCTTCTTTTAATCTGTCACAAGGAATGAAAAGGACACACACGAGCGATTGTGTTTTCGGAGAAGCCGTAAGGCTAGAATGACATGGTCCTTTGTTTGTATCAGGATACTCAGATGAGTAGGCAGCCAAAAGCAGGAGTGGATACAAAACACAGAACACATGCAAATATTCCATTTACTTATTATTGGGATCAACTCCTGTTTCTTTTTGGCTTTAGAAATGATGGATTTTTGACCAATTTAAAGCTGACACTGAAGGATCAAAGGAATGGCAAAATGATTATTTACGTCAATGCAAAATTACTGATGACACCCTCTTCACTCTTTTGGGGGGGCTCTACATGTATCAGCATTTAACAGAATCACCACAATAATTGAAAAAAATTACTGTTTGCCACAGATAGCAATATCCCAAGAGACTGGAGTGGCTGGATTTGAGATGTATGTAGGGCTGAAATACACAAAAACTGGATTTGACACAGAATTCTCCACAAAAAGTGAAGAAATTAACTCTTGGCCACAGATTAAAATACCTCCACCGGTCTGAGGTTGATGGATTTCAGGCGTGTATGTGACAGAAATACACACACTCTGTCTTTGACTCAAATTCCCCCACCAAACAAGAGGAGAAATTAACCCTTGGTATAAAATATCCTACAAAATGAATTAGATGAAATTCAGGCATTTATGGGGAAAAAATACAGACACCCTGTATTTCACTCCTAATTACCGAATCATCAAGAATTTATATTAAGCCTTGGGTATGAAATACCCTACAGAAAAAACAGATGTAAATTAGGCGTATAGAGGACCAAAAAATACAGACACCCTGTATTTTACTCCAAATTACCCCACAATCAAGAGGTTAAATTAACCCTTGGGTATGAAATACCGTACAGAACAACCAGATGTAATTTAGGCATATATTGGATCAAAAAATAAAGACACCCTGTATTTTTGTCCAAATTACAGCACAATCAAGAAGTTAAATTAAGCCTTGTGTATGCAATATCGTACAGAAAAAACAGATGTAAATTAGGCGTATAGAGGACAATATAGTAAAGACACCCATTATTTTTGTCCAAATTAGCGCACAATCAAGAAGTTAGATTAAGCCTTGTATATGAAATATCGTACAGAAAAACCAGATGTAAATTAGGCTCATAAAGGACAATAAAGTAAAGACACCCTGTATTTTTGTCCAAATTACCGCACAATGAAGAAAAAACAAACAAAAACGAGACAGCGCTCCCTAGTGCAACATTGCGACTTTTGAATAAGAACCACTGGTACTTATTTTAAGCACTAACCTTCTAGTGTTGTGCAAAGGAAGGCACAACACTTTTTTAAGCATCCAAATATTTGGAACTGAAGAATCACGGTCGTCCGCAGCCGTCTGTCCGTTTTGCTTCGTACATTCGATGCACGGGGTCAGGTTAGCGCGATCCAAAAGGTGTGAAGATTTTCTCCAGTTTGCCCAGAAAAAAACTCCTTTAAATGGACTGTAATGACAGCGCTGGACATCTTTTTCGTTGAAGATTTATTACAAATAGCAATTGGAATCGCGTTTCGTGTATAGACCACAACTCCTGAGGAAGTGTGGTCTACACACGAAACGTGTATTCCAATTGCTATTTGTAATAAATCTTCAACTAAAAAGACGTCCAGCGCTGTCATTACAGTCCATTTAAAGGAGGTTTTTTCTGGGCAAACTGGAGGAAATCTTCACACCTTTTGGATCGCACAATCAAGAAGTTAGATTAAGCCTTGTGTATGAAATATCGCACAGAAAAAACAGATGTAAATTAGGCATATATAGGACAAAATAAAAAAAAGACACCCTATATTTTAGTACAAATTAACCCACAATCAAGGGATTAAATTAAGCCGTGGGTATTAAATACACTACAGAACAACCAGATGTAAATTAGGCATATGTGGGACAAAATAAAAAAGACACCCTATATTTTAGTGTGAATGAACCCAAAATCAAGGGGTTAAATTAAACCGTGGGTATTAAATACACTACAGAACAATCAGATGTAAATTAGGCATATATGGGACAAAATAAAAAAAGTCCACCCTATATTTTAGTGTTAATTAACCAACAATCAAGGGGTTAAATTAAACCGTGGGTATTCAATACACTACAGAACAACCAGATATAAATTAGGCATATATGGGACAGTAGTACACCCACCCTGGACTTTAGGGAGAATACCCCACAAACTACAAGAAAATAATAACGCTGGTTAAATAACAGGTGTGCAAATGACACACACTTGTTATGGTTTTTCCCTCCAGTTGCTGATAAATTTTTTGTTTTATAATTTGTTCAATATAGTGCAGTAGCAGCAGCTAGATGCTTATGCCAGGGCAGACAGTGAGAAGTGTGAGGATTTAAGATGGCGTCCGTATTTATTGGGCTATGACGTCACAGAAGCCCACCGGTCACTGATTGGCTTCATGTCTGCACATGTCATTGAGGGTGTTCCTTTCTTCCTCGCAGAATTCTTTGCCCCATGTAACGCCATGTGCTCGCGGCCATTTTGCCAATAAAAAAGACGCTTAGTTTCCGTGTATCACCCTAAACTTCGGCTTCGTGCCGAACCAAAGTTTTCCTGAAATTCTAAACGAATTCCACTTCGTTAGAATTGATTCCCCCATCTCTATTAGAGACATTTCAACAACTAATCAGAAGTGAAGTCTCCAAAAAATGGTCTACAGTTAAAGAAAACTATCCTAATAATATATCTAAAATTGAAAGAGAATCCCTTAAAAAGTTACAACAAGATGATAGTTTAATAGTTAAAAAAGCAGATAAGGGTGGAGTGACTGTCATCATGGACAAAGAAATATATGTTGAGGAAGCTGAGAAACAACTTTGTGACCCCTAGATTTATGAGCGAATAGGAAGTGATCCCAAAAGTCAGATTAAAATAATGTTAGACAAGATGATATCAGAAGCAGAAATGCAGAGTCTTATTGACAATAGAGTGAGTAAAATGCTGAAGGTTGATCTCCCTAGGGTACCAATACTGTTCTTAGTACCTAAAATTCACAAATCATTGAGGAACCCACCTGGACGGTCCATTGTTTCCGGAATTGGGTCAGTATTTCAACCAATAGCTACATATATAGATGTTTTTTTTGCAAGATGCGGTTAAAAATCTTCTGCGGTGTCTGAAAGACACAAATGATTTTTTGAGTCAAATTGAGAAGGTTGATGTTACTGAGGTAACTTTTCTTTGTACATTAGATGTTAAGAGCTTGTACACCAACATCCCTCATGATGAAGGAGTACGAGCGATTAGCCAAAAACTTGTAGAAAATGTAAATCTGTCCAATAGATTCATACAGTTTATATTGGAACTTCTGGAATTATGTTCGTTTTGATCAAAAATAATTTTGGCAGCGACAGGGGACCTCGATAGGTTCCCCTGTCACCCCAAGTTTTCCAAATATATTCATGTAATGGTTTGAAACCAAGCACGTCGTCCATAGTGAGTGGAGTCGGAGCATTTTACTCTGGCTCCGCTATGTGGACGACGTGTTCATACTTTGGAAAGGTACAGAACAGGAGTTGAGTGACTTTCTCACCTACATTAATAGTGTCCATACACTAATAGAATTTTCTATGACTAAAGCTACGTCTCCAGTTAACTTTCTTGACATTAATGTTACGTTGCAAAATGGAAACTTGGAGACTAAGGTCTATAAAAAAGCATTGGAACATAACAATCTGCTGCATAACAATAGTCAGCATGCCCCCAATGTATTAAAAGCCATTTCGAAAGGGCAGTTTATGAGGGCGAGACGCATTTGTTCATCAGACCTTGAATATCATAAGAGTAAAGAAGAACTAATAGACAAATTTGATGAAAGAGGTTATTCGAGAAAAGCTATTACTAAAATAGGTGAAGAAGTAGGACAGTTATCACGAAAAGAGATACAGTCCCCAAGAGTAAAAAAGAAAGATCAAAGACTGGGGTATATGTCTACTTATGATTGTCATGCAAGGTTAGTGAGGAAGACTATCCTTAAATACTGGCATATTCTCCAGGGAGATGCCAGATTTGGGTATCTCTTTCGAGAAAATCACAGATTTATCATCCATTCAGATTTATAGCAGAAAAAATCTAGGCAGACATTCCTTGATACACAGAAGAAGGGCACTTATCCGTGCCTGTCCTGCCAAAACTGTAATGGGATAATAAGAGGTACTACTGTGGCTCACCCAACATTGGGATATCCAATATCCATACGTAGTTTCTTTACCTGTACCACTAGTAACGTCATCTATTTATTGAAATGCCCGTGTGGTAAATGCTATGTGGACCAGACTTCTAGGATGCTGAGAGTGAGGCTCAACGAGCATAAATCTCAGATATGATCATATAGATCAAAAATGGATCAAGGCTTGGACCCTATGGTTGGTGAGCCACATATTGTAAAAACAATGAAATATCACGAATCAACAGTGGCGAGACACTTTTTGAAAACGGGCACCACGTATCAGATTTACGGTGGTGCATATTAGAACAAGTAGAAGGGAATGATTATGAACAAACAGTACAGAGGTTACTGCAATAAGAGGTATTTTGGATACATAAGTTAGACTCCTTATCACCTAAGGGGTTAAATGAGGACTGCCAGTGGAGTGTATTTCTATAATAAGATGTAAACAGCAGTTAGTTTGGGACAATGTCCGTGGATCATACAGCTCACTAAAGTTAAGAAAGGCTAACATAAATATAGGAAAACTGATACTAATGGTTATCAGTTTATGAGCTAGGTTATGAAGGAACAAAAAGTTTTGTTCCCTATTGTGATAGGTAATTATAAATGCAACACTCGAGCTATGGTTTTTTAAAATGTCTTTTTAATAGTTCTTTTGTGTTTAAGGAGATGCAATAGTTAAGTACCAGTCATATAAATAGCATGTCAGCGAAGATCCATCTTACGCTTGAGAAAGGGGGCGTGTCCTCCCCAAAACGTTGCATGCCGGACTTACCTATAACTGCAATCAGCTGCGAAGGTGTCGAGACGGCTTTGCCTCAGGAGACACTGAATGAAGAGCTGTATGCTGCTATGGAGAAACTGAGCTGTTACCAGCTCCAGACTAGGAGCAATCCGTGAATGTTTTGGAAGCTATGCTGTTGGAGATACAGCTGCAGAAGTCTCCCAATGGTCTGTCGACACTGGTAACTTAATGACTGCGGAAAAGAATCCCAGGTTATATATGTTTATCTGGATACTTTTAAAGAAAAATTGAGAATATAATAATGAAATGTTCACATTTTGTATAATAAAGAGTTTTGAGAAATAAGATTTGCAATTATATACGGCATATCTAATTATATTGTATGAAGTATGTTGCAGGTGGGGTCCTGCAAATGCTGTGAATACCTGGGATCAATAGTGCTATTGCATATTGTAGTGAAGAATGGCTCCTGCTACAATCAAAGTCAGCATCTACATAAAGCGCTGCATAGGATTGTACAGCTTGATCTGGGAGATACCAAGGGGGTGAGGAGAAAGAAGTTGTCTTATCCAAACTCACTCCACTGTCCTCTGCATATTTATATACATAGATTGCAGTTGACCTGGGACAAGTGGATGCATTTACTTTTACACAGCAAAAAGCAAAATTGGGTGAGCACTGGAATCCTAGAATATAGTTACCACAAAAGTCATAATGCAATAGACTGTCCCCAGGTGAAATAGCCTCATATCCACCGCCAAAAGTCCAGAATGATGAAAAGTAGGGCGTCAGCATAAAAAAAGACCTCTTTATTAAAGAATCAAGAGTACAAAAAAGTGCAATTTTTCAGCTCAAAAAATAGCAGCAGAGCCTTTCTCAAGCATAATACAAGTGCTTACAATACCTCAATATATACATCTTATCACAAAACATCTAATTCACCATTGACCAATAATAATATAACAACTATTAATGTGAAATAGTGAACAGCCAATCATCTTTGTACACCCATTAATTATTAGTGCCTCCATTAATAAAAATCTCCCTAACTCACTCCTTAATGCAGAGCGGGACCAATCAATGGTGTACATGGCGTCCGGCATCTTCCATCAACCACGGCACATGTCTATTCTCAACGCGCATGACAACAAAGCATAGGGCAGAGAGATCTGTTGCGCATGTCTTTGTGGGCACGCTCAAACAGGAAGCAGCCTCGACGTATCATTGCGCCTGCTCTATGCCCAAACATCAACACCATTAGATTCTCAGGGAGACATTGTATCTTAAATATTCCATATAAAAAAGCAATTAATGCAAAAAGGGTAGTATCGCTTATATGTCCTGGGATATACGAAAAGACAATTGGGCATACTATGTCAAAACACCATGATAGCCAGCACCGCACTCCAGAGGAGAGATGTCATAAATTACAACATCTTACTCCGTTAAGCGGTGGCACTCTCATCACCACACACCACACATTGTGTGGGTGTAGGATGATGTGCAGGATATCTGAAAGGTGGACATTTTCAGCCCATACAGTGGTGGCCAAAAGTATTGGCACCCCTGCAATTCTGTCAGATAATAAATGATTGCAATCACAAATTCTTGGTATTAATATATTCCTTTATTTTGCTTGCAATGAAAAAACACAAAACAGAATAGGACAAAAATCAAATCATTGATCATTTCACCCAAAACTTCAAAAATGGGCCGGACAAAAGTATTGGCACCCTCAGCCTAATACTTGGTAGCACAACCTTTAGCCAAAATAACTGCGCACAACCGCTTCCGGTAACCATCAATGCTCTGCTGGAATTTTAGACCATTCTTCTTTGGCAAACTGCTCCAGGTCCCTGAGATTTGAAGAATGCCTTCTCCAAACTGCCATTTTGAGATCTCTCCACAAGTGTTCTATGGGATTCAGGTCTGAACTCACTGCTGGCCACTTTAGAAGTCTCCAGTGCTTTCTCTCAAACCATTTTCTAGTGCTTTTTGAAGTGTGTTTTGGGTCATTGTCCTGTTGGAAGACCCATGACCTCTGAGGGAGACCCAGCTTTCTCACATTGGGCCCTACATTATGCTGCAAAATTTGTTGGTAGTCTTCAGACTTCATAATGCCATGCACATGGTAAAAGCAGTCCAGTGCCAGAGGCAGCAAAGCAACCCCAAAACATCAGGGAACCTCCGCAATGTTTGACTGTAGGGACCGTGTTCTTTTCTTTGAATGCCTCTTTTTTCCCCTGTAAACTCTATGTTGATGCCTTTTCCCAAAAAGCTCTACTTTTGTCTCATCTGACCAGAGAACATTCTTCCAAAACGTTTTAGGCTTTCTCAGTTAAGTTTTGGTAAACTCCAGCCTGGCTTTTTTATGTCTCGGAGTAAGAAGTGGGGTCTTCCTGGGTATCCTACCATACAGTCCCTTTTCATTCAGACGCCGATGGATAGTACGGGTTGACACTGTTGTACCCTCGGACTACAGGGCAACTTGAACTTGTTTGGATGTTAGTCGAGGTTCTTTATCCACCATCCGCACAATCTTGCGTTGAAATCTCTTGTCAATTTTTCTTTTCCGTCCACATCTAGGGAGGTTAGCCACAGTGCCATGGGCTTTACACTTCTTGATGACACTGCACGGTAGACACAGGAACATTCAGGTCTTTGTATCGTTGAGATCGCTCATGCTTCCTCACAATTTGGATTCTCAAGTCCTCAGACAGTTCTTTAGTCTTCTTTCTTTTCTCCATGCTCAATGGGGTACACACAAGGGGCCACATGTATGAAGCTCGCCGGGTTGAGGCGCCGTTTTCCGCCAGTTTCCCGGCGGAATCTGCGCCTGATTTATGTCGGGGACGGGCCGCGCTCATACATATCATGTAAAGTCCGCCGCGCCTCGCCAGCGTGTCGGGCGCAGTGCGGGAATGAGGCGAAGTTCGGCGCTGAGTCTGAGATTGTCCGCTGGAGGTAGTGCGATCATACATGCGGGGAAAAGTCCGCCGCGCCTCGCCAGTGCGTGGGGCACAGTGCGGGGACATGGGCGCTGTGCGGCGCTGCGCCGAAGATTCGCCGTCCGAGGAAGTGCCCTCATACATGCGGGGAAAGTCCGCCGCGCCTCGCCAGTGTGTGGGGCGCAGTGCGGGACTTAGGCGCCGTGCGGGACTGCGCCGAAAATCTGTTCCGATGCGAGACAGGTTGGAGCGGCGTGAAATCATTCCACAAGTCGGTGCGGAGTATAAATCCAAAATCGCCTTTATAAAGGCGTTCTACATTCTCAGGAAAAGAGCTGAAACATTAAAAAATAAAAATTACATAAAACAAAATCACTTTCCAATATCCTAAGTCAAGAATTAGGATATTGGAAATGGCCGGGAAATACAGTATTTCAAATTCTGAAACCTATTCTCATTGGTCGGCAGAAACCGGCCAATCAGAATCGGAGCGACAGTGAACCATTAAAAGCTATGGGGAAGAATTGACCAATCAAAATCCCCGGCGGGATAATTCAAAATACAGTAAAAATGCTGAAAAGAGCTGATTGGCTGAGCTAGCGGGGTCTCGGCTAGCTCAGCCAATCAGAATAGGAGCGACAAAGTCCCATTCTAGCCTATGGAGAAGTGTAGACCAATCAGAATCCAGGGCGGGATAATTCAAAATACAGTAAAAAGACAGAAAAGAGCTTATTGGCTGAGCTAGCGGGGGCTTGGCTATCCCAGCCAATCAGAGCGCGAGCTACTTCTCCCATTATACTCTATGGAGAGATGAGCACACTCAAATCTCGGCGCTCAGCGCCGTGCGGCATGAAGTATTAATCAACAAATTATTTTTATACAGTGTAAAACATTTCTCAGATTAAAGATCAGAAACACTTCTTTAAAAATAAAGCAGTTAAAAACCCGAACAACGCGTTCGTCGCCGAGACCGGCGCTACATAGGGAATTGCCATAGAGAGAATTGCCGGGAAAGACAGTAATTCAAATTTGTAAAGCTATTCTCATTGGTCGGCATAAACCAGCCAATCAGAATAGGAGCGACAAAGTCCCATTCTAGCCTATGGGGAAGTTTACACCAATCAGAATACGAGCGACAAAGTCCCATTCTAGCCTATGGGAAGTTTACACCAATCAGAATCCACGGCGGGACAGTTCAAAATACAGTAAAAAGGCAGAAACGAGCTGATTGGTTGAAGCAGTGGGGGCTCATCCAGCTTAGCCAATCAGAGCGCGAGCTGCTTTCTCATAGAGTTCTATGGGGAATCGAAGTTTAAAAGAGGCGCCGTAATTTGGACCAATGGGAGGGCGAGCGACGCGTCTATGGGTTTTCTAATGCAATCTGGTTATAAAAGTGTACATGCCTGAAATCAAATTATAACACTACAGAAGTTGTGTGCCGATGTGTATATACAACAGAATACTAATATGTGGCTAACGAAAAAAAAAAAAAAAAGACCATAAAATCATATTTATTTCTTTATTTTCGTTAGCCAAGGATCAATAGTATGGGTGCAACGAAAATAAAGAAATAAGCATGATTTTCTTGATTTCAAATTTTTATTTCGTTAGCCACATATTAGTATTCCTTTTATGTACACATCGGCACAACTTCTGTAGTGTTATAATTTGATTTCAGCCATGTACAGTTTTATACCAGATTGCATAAGAAAACCCATAGGAGCGTCTCTCGCTCTCCCATTGGTCCAAATTACGGCGCCTCTTTTAAATTTCGATTCCCCATAGAACTCTATGAGAAAGCAGCTCGCGCTCTGATTGGCTAAGCTGGACGAGCCCCCGCTGCTTCAACCAATCAGCTCGTTTCTGCCTTTTTACTGTATTTTGAACTGTCCCGCCGTGGATTCTGATTGGTGTAAACTTCCCCATAGGCTAGAATGGGACTTTGTCGCTCGTATTCTGATTGGTCTAAACTTCTCCATAGCCTAGAATGGGACTTTGTCGCTCCTATTCTGATTGGCTGGTTTATGCCGACCAATGAGAATAGCTTTAAAAATTTGAATTACTGTCTTTCCCGGCAATTCTCTCTATGGCAATTCCCTATGTAGCGCCAGTCTCGGCGTACGAACGCGTTGTTCGGGTTTTTAACTGCTTTATTTTTTAAGAAGTGTTTCTGGTTTTTATCTGAGAATGTTTTACACTGTATAAAAATAATTTGTTGATTAACACTTCATGCCGCGCGGCGCTGAGCGCCGAGATTTGAGTGCGCTCATCTCTCCATAGAGTATAATGGGAGAAGTAGCTCGCGCTCTGATTGGCTGGGATAGCCAAGCCCCCGCTAGCTCAGCCAATAAGCTCTTTCTGTCTTTTTACTGTATTCTGAATTATCCCGCCCTGGATTCTGATTGGTCTACACTTCTCCATAGGCTAGAATGGGACTTTGTCGCTCCTATTCTGATTGGCTGAGCTAGCCGAGACCCCGCTAGCTCAGCCAATCAGCTCTTTTCAGCATTTTTACTGTATTTTGAATTATCCCGCCGGGGATTTTGATTGGTCAATTCTTCCCCATAGCTTTTAATGGTTCACTGTCGCTCCGATTCTGATTGGCCGGTTTCTGCCGACCAATGAGAATAGGTTTCAGATTTTGAATTACTGTCTTTCCCGGCAATTTGCAATATCATATTTGTTGATATTGCGCCGTTCTAGAGTTTGGAAAAGTGATGTTTTTTTTTATTATGTGTATTTTTTACGTGCAGCTCTCTTCTGACACTGTTTTCCGCCTTTATAAAGGCGATTTTTTCCTATTCATACTCCTGCTGCACGGAGCGGAGCGCCGAGACTTCTGTCGCGATCTTCGATCCGCTTCCTCGCATGTTCGGATCCTGCTTCACTTCGCCTCTGCCGGAGGATTTAGACCAAAAAAAATTGGTCTGCTTGTCGGAGCTGCCGAGCGCCGCGATTTGGCGAGCCGCGATGGTACATGCCTCGGACTATACGAGCGCGCCGCGTCCCACCCCGGAACGCCTACACCGCGCCCCACCGCGCCCACTGCCCGCCCACTGCCCGCCCCTTCATGCGGACCGCAGCCGAAAGTGGCGAACGCTGCGTCCGACAGCGGGATTCGGGCTGGGAGGCGCAGTGTACGCCAGAAAACAGGCGTAAAGCCCGTTCATACATGTCGCCCAAGGACACAGGTTGAGTCAACTTTAATCCATGTCAACTGGCTGCAAGTGGGATTTAGTTATTGCCAGCACCTGTTAGGTGCCACAGGTAAGTTACAGGTGCTGTTAATTACAAAAATTAGAGAAGCATCACATGATTTTTCACCCCCTTTTTTATGTTTGGCTTTATGACAATTCTTTTTGTGGTTTTCCATTGAAGACAAATTAAATGAAGATAATAATACCAAAGAAGTTGTGATTGCAATCATTTTCAGGAAGAAACTGAGTATTATCTGACAGAATTGAAGGGGTGCCAATACTTTTGGCCACTACTGTAAGTCATACATGTAATCCACAATTCTGGACCTTAATAGCGAATAATAACATCCCGAAATTTCAAAAATACTATATCTCACCAAACACCTAATCAACCAGAATATATTGTGTTGTCAGAAAGGAGCTCAGAAAGCCAAAAGACACTTTCTTGATTGATCCCTCTCCATCCTTTATATCCTAGGGCGATAAAAAATTAATATTAGTGCAATGTGAATTTCAAAAAATATCTAAAATAATCCAAGCACAAATTATACCTCTACACTAGATCTAGATCTTACTCACATTAAAATCTATATTTAAACCAGTGGGATGTAAAGGATTTAATTCAAAAATCCATTTTAGTTCCTTCTTTAATAGCAATTTCTCACGGTCTCCTCCCCGTCTTAAAGATGGAACATGATTTATCACCCTAAATCTCAATTGAGATATAGAATGATTACATTCGACAAAATGACGTGCCATAGGTAAATCCATCATTTTTTTTACGTATCATACTTTTATGTCAATTTATTCTCTCTCTAACCTCCATTGTTGTCTCCCCTATATAAATCTTACTACAGGGACAAACAATCATGTAAATAACATAGGAGGTACAACAGGTGGATCTCTCCCTAATCCTAATTGTTTTACCAGTTAGGGGATGATAAAAAGTATCTCCCTTAATCAAATTATTGCAATTGCTGCAACTTAAACACGGGAAATTGCCCATCCTTGGTGGTGCCAAAAAAGATTGCCGCATACCTAAAGGAGACAGAAGATCGGATTTAACAAGTTTATCTCTCAAATTCCTACTCCTTCTGTAAGCCATCATTGAAACTGTGGAAAATTCTGCAATATTAGGGAAACCCTTCTGTAAAATATGCCATTCCTTTCTCACAATCTCTGCTATTCTTGGACCCAAACTACCAAATTTAGTCACAAATGGAATTCTCTGGTTAGTCTTCTTATCTCTACACAGTCTAATCTCTGCACAGAAGAAGATGTTCAAATATTATTGAACAATGCCAGATGTGATGTTTCTTTTTTGAGTTTGCCGTCTATTGATATTTTGAAAAGAAGATTTGAACAGGATAATAACTGTGAAACTACATCTAAACACTTTGATGGAATATTATCGTGTTCGACGTATACCAAGAGGACTGCATTTAGGGTATTAATAACAAATATGCATTTGAGATAATTCTATTGAATATCTCCAAACAGAATTCTCAGTATTAAAAACAGTTGTGGTTAATGGTGAGATGCAAATTAAGACAATGCTGTCTAATAGTGACTTTGATTTATTTAAAGAAAAACTGGGTTAAAGATTATCTAGACACAGAGTGGAAATTTAAAGGATGAAAAGAGATAAGTGGCATAGAGATTTAGAGGACTATGAAATGGGCAAAGTATATGGTTGGCAGGGTCAACAGAAGGGATATAAAGAAAGAGGATAAAACGGTCCTAAAACATAACTTTTAATCCGTACATAATTAAAATATATTGATCTATTCCTATATGACTGGGAGACCTGACAGAGAGTGTATTGTGGGATAAACCCTACTAAAACTATTATACCCTATCCTAACCACTAAATACAGGATAGTCGCCCCGATAAGGGCGTTCCCGTCCGCAACCTGACCCTAGACTAGGAAACACATGTAATAAGTCCTAACCCAGAGAGGTAATCTTAAACATTAGTCCCATCCTACCCTAGACTAGGAAACAAATGTGATAAATCCTAACCTAGAGAGGTAATCTTAAGCATTAGTCCCGTCCCAACATGTTTCAGCCATCTATTAGATAATCCATTGGCTTCCTCAGGGGACAAGTAGAAAAAAAAATTTAGATGAATGAAATAGGGCAATGAAAGAAGTTTGTTACCAAATAGGTCCTAAAGATAGCTTAGGGTATATAGATCACCAGGTGAATAGCATGGTGCGGTCCGTCTCCCGCCCTGTAAAGGCAGCGCAGCTTTGGCTGTCAGTAACAGAGACTCTGTTACTGACAGCCGAAGCTGCGCTGCCTTTACAGGGTGGGAGACGGACCGCACCATGCTATTCACCTGGTGATTAATTGGACCACCCTGTGGTATCATTTAGGTGGTATGTACAATTTCTATTATGATGCCTACTCCGGAGTATCTTTTCTGGTAATGTAGGTATTGCCATTTATATACCCTAAGCTATCTTTAGGACCTATTTTGGTAACAAACTTCTTTCACTGTCCTATTTCATTCATCTAAATATTTTTTCTAATTGTCCCCTGAGGAAGCCAATGGATTATCTAATAGATGGCTGAAACATGTTGGGACGGGACTAATGCTTAAGATTACCTCTCTAGGTTAGGATTTATCACATTTGTTTCCTAGTCTAGGGTAGGATGGGACTAATGTTGAAGATTACCTCTCTGGGTTAGGAACTTATTACATGTGTTTCCTAGTCTAGGGTTTCAGGTTGCGGACGGGGAACGCCTTTCGGGGCGACTTTTCCTGTATTAGTGGTTAGGTAAGGGTATAATAGTTTAGTAGGGTTTATCCCACAATTATCTGTCAGGTCTCCCAGTCATATAGGAATAGATCAATATATTTTAATTATGTACGGATTAAAAAGTTATGTTTTACGACCGTTTTACCCTCTTCTTTCTTTATATCCTATAGTATACGTCGGTTAAGAGTTTTTTTCTTTGCACATATCAAGCTTAGATTTGTTGATTTACAGGGTCAACAGAATCAACGTGTATCTTCTAGGAAGAGATTCCAGAGATTTAATTATTCTAAGTTTGGCTATACAACCATGGACTCTGACTCAACAGATGAATCAGTAAGATTGGATTTTTTAGGGTTACAAAATCGGCAGTCGGAAACATCATAGAACACATAAGAAAAAAACAGAAAGGGAAAGTGAACAAACAGAGAGGCGATTTATCCAGACCAACCACCAGGGGGCATCCCCAGAATTAAAGACTGAGGTGAATCTTGTGGTTAATATTTCTTGAACGACTCTTTCAGATTTAGAGACCCATGTCTTAAATAAGGGGTTATCATTCAGTCCTTCTGCTCCATTTGACTGGTTTCAATTTGAAGTGGATATGCAGAATTTTTTTATACGTTTACGTTTGAAGGCTTTTTTTCATGATTAAAATGGGGAGATGAGATCTAGAGAGGTGAATTCAGATACAGAAGGTGGTATTGTCTGTTTAAAAGATCTTGATTTGAGAGTTAAAAGTGATTTTTCTCTACCACAATCCAACCATATTGTTGAGACCTATATTAAATTGAAAACTGAGAAGTTGAGGGCAGTGAGGTAGTCCAATTTGTCAAGGAGAGAAAGAGATGCCCTAAAGGGATTATTGGAGAATCCTTTTATTGTGATAAAACCAGTGGATAAGGGGGGAGCAGTCATAGTTATGGATTGGGTTAAATATGATCTTAAGGTCTATCACCAGTTGGAGGATGTGGAGATCTATACTGAATTAAGTGGGGACCCAAAATTTAAGATCATGAAGGAAATAAATTAGATTGTTGATAGGGCTATATGTGAGAAGATCGTAGATGATAAATTAGGGAATTTCCTTAAAGTCACATCTCCAGTTACTCCAGTGCTAGATGTCCTCCCCAAAATACATAAGAGTTGGATCGATCCCCCGGGTAAATCCATAGGGCCACATGTATGAAACGGTTTTGGTCTAAAACTCACTTTTTTCCCCATAGGTTTCAAATGGGAAAAAAAAGTTATTTTTAACCAAACCCGGGTTTCATAATGGGGCCCCATGGTCGGGAATTTGTGGTTCTATTTTTAGCAAATTATAGCTATTTTTTTTTGGGTTACTTTTTTGGGAGATTTTTTTGCCACGGTTTGCTCCCCAATATCGGGGAAATACATGGGATTTTTCTATTAAGTTTACGGGATGTTTCCTGCCGGGAAAAGGGTTTTAACTTAGTGCCCAATTGTAGGGGTGCACTAAAATACCTCGTTTTTAACCCTTTCCTCCCTGGATTTTTTGGCGGGTCGGGGGGCCCTGACAAACGCAGGGGGTTTCCAAAATTACCTCACTTCATCCTCACACTTTGGAATATTTCCTCAGGAGAATTATTTGCTTTTTTGGGGAAAAATTTTTTATCTCCAGAGAAAGGGGTACACCCTATAGGCAAATGTGGTCCCACTTATGCTAACATTTTTATGGGGGGTGTTAGAGGTTTAAATTTGGGGTATACCTTTTCTGGTTTTTTGGAACACTTCCTGAGTTGGTGGCGCTATTTTAAAGTATATTTTTTTGATTTTAAAAGGCCCTTTTGGAAGATTGGGAAAAACTTTTCCTTTTAAATTTTGAAAATTTGTAGACCGGGTTTTAAAAATTTTAAAAATTTAACGGTTTTAAATCCAGGAGTTGATCCAATTTTTGGAAGCAAGGTTTAATTTTAAAAGGGGCAAATGGGTTTTTGGGGGGCCCCCGGGTTTCCATATGTAAAAACGGGACGGGAAAAGGGAAAAACCCCTTTCTGGTTTTTTTAAAATTTTTCCCCCCAAAACACATGGGTGAACTAAACCCCCCTTTGGAGTGGGGATTTTTAAGAGTAAGGAGAAAAATTTCGGGAAGATTCTAAGGTTAAAGTAAAAGTAGAAGAAATGTGTAAAAAAATTTTAATTCAGAGGGGTTCCCCAAAAAATTGATGTTTAAAATTGGGTTTTTAAAAGGAACGATTTTTATTTTTAAATTTTTAGGGAGGTCGGTTTTAAACCTTTAAAAATTTTAAAGTTAAAAAAGGGCTAACCTTTGTGCCCGGGATCATGCCTGACAGACCCCCAGCTTCGAGTTCTGGTCCCGGCCCACGGCTTTTGGGCGATGAAACCCTGTTTTTTAACAAAAAAAACTTTGTTTTCTTTAGTTACCAGTGGAACTGAGTCCCCCTTTTCCAGTGTTTTTAAATTGTTTATTGGCCAACCCCCTGCCCCGGGGGAAAATCCTCCGGGCTCCCTTTTATTTTAAATTTGTGTTCATCTTTGGGTTTTGACAGTTTTTTTTTCCTTATGGGTTTTTTTTGTGTTCCTTCCCCTATCACCCCTCTGCTTTTGGTGTTTCACGGGCCCCCAAAATTTTTAAAAGGTTTCCCCTTTTCCCTGCCCCCTGGGGCCTGTTATTTTTCCTTTTCCCTAAAAAACCTTTTGCTTGCCGGGTCCCCCTGTTGGTTTTTTGGGTTAACCGGGCCCTTTGCTTGGCTTTTTGCCCTATTCTTCCCCTTTTTTGTTTTGTAACTCCCATTGCCCGAAAAATTTAAAAAGACTTGGCTCCCCTTACGTTTTTCTCTCTTTTTCCCCCTTTTGGGTACTGCCTCCCCGCTTTGGCGCCAACCTTGCTTTTTTCTGACGTTCCCTTTTTGTGTTTTGGGTTTTTTGTTTTTTCTGTGTCTTGTTTTTCCACGTTTTCGTGTGGGTTTCAATCTTCGGGTTTGGGGCCCCCCCTTTTTAAAGGAGTAGGGAAAACCCCCTCAAAAAAGGCCCGGGAAGGGGTTGGGGAAAAACATCGGGGCCTCACCTGTCTTGTTTTCCCCTCGTGTGCCCCTTAAGGGTTCCCTTAAAACAGAGAATACCATTTTTGATACATATGGGAGTTTGGGGGCCCAAAGGGTTTAGAAAGAGATTGTGAGAAAAATGGCATATTTTTACAGAACTTTTTTTCTCTAACTTTTGCAAAATTTTTCCACATTTTCCCCAATGATGGTTACAGAAAATTTGGGTTTTTTGGGGAAGATAAACTTTTTTAAAATCCGATCTTCTTCCCTTTAGGTATGCGGAAAATTTTTTTTTGGCACCACCAAGGGAGGGAAATTTTTCCCCGTGTTTAAATTGCAGCAATTGCAAAAATTTTGATTAAGGGGATACTTTTTATCACCCCCAACTGGTTATAACAGTTTGGAAATTTAGGGGAGATACCCCCTGCGGGTCCCTTTTTCTATTTTTTTTTACTTTAAAATTGTTTGTTCCCGTAGTAAGATTTTTTAAAAAGGGGGGGGACAACAATAAAGGGTTTAAAGGGGGGAAAAAATAAACATAAAAGTAAATACAAAAAAAAAATTGTTTGGTTTTAACCTTGGCACGTCTTTTTTGGTCGAATTAATCACTGTATCATTTATTTTGAGATTTGGGGTGATAATGATGCCTCCATCTTAAACCCGGGGAGGAGACCGGGGAAAATTCCCTATTTAAAAAAAGGAACAAAAAAAGGGATTTTTAAATTTAAAACCTTTACATCCCATTTTGGTTTAAATATAAAATTTTTTAATTTTGAGAAAAGATTGATCTAGGGTAGAGGTATAATTTGTGCTTTGGGATTTTTTTTCCCTTTAAAATTTTTAGATCCCCTTTTTTAAAAATTTAAACTTTGAAACTAATTTTAAAATTTTTTTTTAATCTCCCTGGGAAATTAAAAATGATGGAGTGGGGATCAACCCAAAAAGGAAAAACTTTTTGGCCCTTTCCGAGCCCCCTTTCCCTAACCAACACAATATATATTTGGTTGTTTAAAGGTGTTTGGTGAGTATAAAATATTTTTTTGATGAAATTTTTCTTTTTGGGGACTTTTGATTTTTGTTATTATTTGCAAATTAAGGGCCCCAAAATTTTGGGTTTTAAAAATGTTAAACTTTGGGGGCTAAAAAATTGTCCCCCTTTCAGTTTCCTGCACATCATCCTTCACCCCACAACGATGTGTGGTTTGTGGGGTTTGATGAGGTGCCACCGTTTAAAACGGAGAAAGGGAATGTTGAAAATTTATAAAATCTCTCCTTGGATTGGCGGGGCTGGTTATCAGGGTGTTTTAAACATAGTTTCCCTTTTTGCCCTTTTGTATACCCCGGGAAATTATAAGCGTTACAAACCCTTTTTGCTTTAACTGCTTTTTTATATGGAATTTTTAAATAAAATGTCTCCCCGACAATTAAATAAAAAGTTTTTGTTTTGGGGCCATAGAGCAGGCGCATTTGAGTTTTTGAGGGTTTTCCTGTTTGACGTCCCCCAAAAAGAAAAGGGAAAAACAGATCTCCCTCCCCAAATGCTTTGTGAAATGGCGTTAAAGAAAAAAGACTTTGTCCCGTGGTTGATGGAAGTTTCCCCGGGACCCATGAAACCCCAAATTGATTGGTCCCGCTTTTGAAATTAAGGTTTAAAGGGAGATTTTTTATTAAGGGCGACACTAAAAATTTAAATTTGGTTTCTACAAAGGGATGATTGGCGGGTTCACTTTTTCACTTTAAATTGTTTTAAATGTTTTTTTGGAAAAATGGTAAATTAGATGTTTTTTTTGATAAGATGAAATTATTTTGAGGTATTTTTAAGCACTTGTATTATGCTTGAAAAAGGCTTGCGGGTATTTTTTAAAGCTGAAAAAATTGCACTTTTTTTTTTACTCTTGATTTTTTAATTAAGAAAACCTTTTTATGCTGGAATCCCCACTTTTTATCTTTTTGCATTTACTTTTAAAAATTTTTGTTCGGGATGGGTTTTTATACCCAAAGGAAACCAAAATAGGTGGGGCAGTTAAAACACCCCAATGCCATGTTTTAAGGAAATAGGCTTCGAATTTAAAAAAATCCCTGGGGAAAAATAAGAAATTATTCAAAAAAAGAGGGAAATTTTGGGAGTAAAAAACCCGTAGTTTTCAGTAATTTTTTAAATTTAAAAGGCCGAAAATAAAGCAAAACTGGCTTAGTTGCTAATAGTAGCCAATAAAGGCACAGCTTTTATTTTCAAGAGCCAAATTTTAAAAAGTAACCCTTTCATTAAATTGTGAAATAAGGGCTGACATCACAGGGAGGAAAAAGGTTTTTGGGATAAATTTTTGGGCAAAGGTTTTTTCCTCCAAAAAAACGGGATTAAAGTTTGGGTGAACCAGCCCCCAAAAAACTTTGGAAAAATTTTGGTCATGGGAAAAGTCTAGGTTGGGGTCAAAACAACGGGAAAAAAAAAGGTTAAAACAGGAATTTTTAGCTGTGGGGTAACACGAAGTTTTAAAAAAAGCCCAACCCAAACCCGACCGGCAGGAACTTAAAAGGGGGGCCCCAAAAAATATTCAAAGGGTAGTGCACGGGAAAAGGTCTGCATCGCAAGCCACACCGATTACATCTTGTTAAGAAGCTGAGACCTGATGCACGGGGTTTCAGCATCACTTTTGCACTGACTTGCAGATGAAGAGTTTATTGACAGGTTGGTGTCCAGCGATGAGGCTACCATTTCACCTCATTGGGGAAGGGCAAAATTTTCCCCCAAATTTTTTTAAATTTTTAAAACCCTTAAAAGAACCAGTTTCCCCTTTTGGGTTTTGAAAGAAACCCCCCAAAGTTTTACCCGTCCCCTTTATTTTTTTTTCTAGGGGTAATTTTTTTCTTTTCTAACCCACCTGGGCAAAGTTAAAGGAATAGCTTATTAGGTCAGCCAAAATAGTTTGAGTAAGGGTGGTGGGAATCTTCACCTTTCCCCCTTTGGATGGGTTTTCCCTTTGGAAACCTGAATGAAAAATGCACTGGAAAAATTTGGGAAAGAAATGTGCTGAAAAAAAAAAATTGTGGGTAGCCTCTAATAAAGATCAACACACTGTAACTTATCAAAATTTTGGGACCAATTTAAAAAATTAATTTTTTTTGGGTTTAAAAAAAAAACATAGGCCCTCCCAAAAAATTAAAGGAAGGGGATAAGAAAAAAACCTAATTACAAAACAAAAGAGGAAACCCCTTTAACCCCCTTTCCGCATTTGAAAGTACCCATCGGGCAAGGGGGGTAGGGGGTTTTCCCGCAAATTGAAAGTTTTGGGAAAGTCATTGGGATCTTGGGGCGCTCACAACAGAGGAAAACCCTTAACCCCTTACCCACATTTTACGTACCCAATAAAGTCAAGGGGCGGGTAGGGGTTTCCTGCAAATTGACGTATGGGTAACCCTTTATGGCGATCTTGGGGCGCTCCAAGGGGAAGCCCCGCAAAAATCCCCGGCCCTGGGGAACCAGCGGTATATTACCGCTGGCAAACAAGCCGCATCCCCCACGGGCCCGAGTTTACTCCGGGGCCCCGGGGGATTTTAACCCCCCGATGGGCGCGACATCGTGGTTTTCGACATCGCCGCTGCGGGCAGCAGGAGTGAGCTCCTGCTGCTCCCGTCAGGTGCAGTAACGGCGCTCTGCGCCGCTACTGGTCTCCCTACCAGACAGCCCGGATGCTGAATGACAGCATCCGGGTTGTCTGGTGATGTCACAATGCCCACAATTCATTGTGGGCAGCGTGACTGACAGTTGCCATGGAGACCAGTACACAGCTATAAGCTGTGTGCTGATCTCTTAATGTATGAACGATCTGATGATCGTTCATACAATTCCCCTCTGGGGAAAAGTGAAATAAGTGTGTAAAAGTAAAAAAAAAAGTGTAAAAACGTAAAACGCAAACACGAAAAATAAAATAAAAACACGTACACCACCCTTTTCCCCTTTACAAACACCAATCCCCCGAAAAAGATCAAAAATAAATAAAGTACCCATATTTGGTATCGCTGCGTGCATAACTACCCACCCTATAAATCTGTCATATTAATTAACCCGTATGGCGAACGCTGTAAAAAAACCCTCAAAAAACAGTCCCAGAATTGCCATTTCAACCTCAAAGTGGTGCCAATTAAAACATCAGTTCATCCAACAAAAAAAGTCCTTACACAGCTCTGTATACATAAAAATAAAAAAGTTATGGCTATCAGAAGATAGCGATGCATAAATATTGTTTTATACAATAAAAACACTTTAAAAAAAAAAATTGTGCTTCCACATAAAAAAACTATATAAATTGGGTATCACCGTAATCATCTCAACCCACAGACTAAAACTAACTTGTCACGGATACTGTACGATGAACACTATTAAAAATAAAAAACACTGCTAGGATTTCAGTATTTTCTTCACCCTGCCTTCCAAAAAACGGATTTAAAAGCGATCATAAAGTCTCATCCCCCCAAAAATGATACCAATAAAAACGTCAACTCATGGCTCTCAGACTATGGCGATACAAAAATGTGTTTTCCTTTTCAAATAAAAGTGTTTTTATTGTGTAAAATAAGTAAAACATAAAAAAAAATACAAATTTGGTATCGCTGTAATCGTATCAACCTGCTGAGCAAAACTAGCATGTCATTTATACCGCACAGTGACCGCTGTAAAAAATAAAAATATGAGCAGGGCAGCATTGGAGAGGGGGGGAGGGAACCCACGGTGGGAGGGATCTTAGGAGCTATGTAAAAGATGAATGACCAGTTTTGCTTATAACAGTGAAACAAGACAAGCTGTTGGATACATTGCCCTACACTTTACTCGATAAAATTTTTGGACACCTTAGGAGTTATTCTATTTCAAGGACCCTTATTGAAATACACTTTTATGGTTACTGACGCAACATCACTATATCTATGATAAATGGTTAAAATGTAAAATGTTGATGTTCCAAGGTTATTTTACATGATGATTCTTTCTGAATTTATGCTATGAAGAAATGCTTTCCTGTGATTTATAAGGTCTGTATTACAATTTACGTTGGAATTCAACGTTTAAAAAAAAAAAAAAAATTAATAAAAAAAAACACTACCAGTATTGCTATATTTTGTACAAAATGCCTCACAAAAACCTTAATAAAAAGTGATCAAAGCATCATATGCACCCCATAATGGTACTAATAAAAACGTCAACTCATCCCGCACAAAAAAAGCCCACAATCATGGCCCAATGCTAAATAAAAACTACGGAACACCTGTGTGCCCAAAATGCAAAATACACCATTAGATGTGATCCCTGAAGGGTGCTGAATCCAAAATGGGGCAACTTCTGGAAGGTTTCACCTGTTCTAATACTTTGTGGGGTTTGCAGATGCGACATGGCCCCACCAAAATCTGTGCTCCAAAAGCCAAATAACACTCTCTCCCTTGTACACTCTGCCATGCGCCCAAACAGCAGTTTACACCCACATGTAGAATATTGCCAAACTTGGAAGAAATTGCGTAACACAATTTGGGGTGCTTTTTTCCAGGAATCCTTGTAAAAATTAAAAATTTTTAGCTAAAATTGCAGATTATTGGAAAAAATATATATATATTTTTTTTCAGAGCCGAACGCTAAAAAAAATTGTGAAACACCTGTGGGGTCGATATAGTCACTGCACCTCTGGATATATTCCATAAGGGGTGTAGTTTCCAATATGGCGTCTTTTTAGGGGAGTTTATTAGGTTTTGGCACCTTAGGGTGTCCACAAACCGGAAATGACGCCTAAATAAAATTGTAATGAAAATGAGACCCCAGAGTCCAGTAGGTGCTCCTCCTATTCTGAGGGTTGTGGTTGAGCCACATATGGGATATCTCTGAAAACATCAGAATCTGAGAAATCGATATTAAGCTGCAATTCCATGGTCACATCTACTGTGTTCCAGTGAATAAGGAATAAAAATTAAAAATCTGCAAAAAAAGTAACATTTTGAAATTTCACCTCCACTTTGTTTTAATTTCTGATAAATATTTAAAGGGTCAACAAACTTCTTAAATGCTTTCTTAAATACTTTAAGGGGTGTAGTTTCTTAGAAGGGGTCATTTATTGGGGTATCTAACATACAGGCCCCTCAAAGCCACGTCAGAACTGGACTGTTCCCTAGAAAATCTATTTTGCAAATTGTCTTAAAAATTTGAAAAATTACTACTATATTTCTAAGCCCCTTAATGTGGTACAAAAAAAAAAACATTTAAAAAATGATGCCAACCTACAGTAGACTTATGGTAGATGCTAGTTATAAACTATTTTGAGTGGAATAACTATCTGTCTTACACGCAGACATTTTTGAACTTTGAAAATTGCTAATTTTTGCTAATTTCATGATATTTTTATATTTTTCACAAATAAACAAGGACTTTTTGGACCAAAATGTATTACTAACTTAAAGCACAATGTGTCACGAGAAAACAATCTCTGAATCACTTGGATAGGTAAAAGTGTCAAAAAGTTTTTTCCATAAAGTGACCTTCATTTTTTAAAAAAGGGCTCTGTCAGGAAGGCCAAAACTGGCTCCGGCGGTAAGGGGTTAATAGTAAAACTTTTAATAGTTAAAATTTCAAAAGCATAAATGCAAATACCACAAAACTTTATAAAGTATACCATATATGTTGAGGATACCAAATGTGTCCTGGTCTCTGTATATTGTTTAAAAGATTTTTTAGCCACTTTGTGTTTCATATGCTGCATATATTTCTATTTATGGTCTAATCTATTGGGTTATCTCACATAGAAGCATTAGGGTATTGGTAGAATAACAAAGGTTAGACTGGTGGGAAATTGACCCTTCAAGCAGGTGCTCTGCTTAAAGGGTCAGTTTCATCATGCATTTTTTGGATGTTATATAATTTTATATTAATAAAAAACACACAAAATGGTCACAGAGGATACTACCAATAATAATAATTCAAAAGTTTATTCATGAATCCTAAAACCATAGACATAGGACGACATGTATGTGTCATGGGGGCTGGTGCGGGTGCCCTCGCCCCCACGTGACCGCTCCCCTGCCCGCAGGGGGTCCGGCGCGAGTGCCGCGGTCACCCGCTACCATCTCCCTGCTGCCCGGGCCCCACGCCTGCTCACATACCCGTCCACGCTCCTGTGCACGTGTTTGCTGCTTACAGGTGCGCGCGTCGGGGGTCTGGATTATGGGCAGGCACCGGTAATTAGTCTTCCCGGGCCGCTGGCCTATATAAAGGAATAGCCCCCGCACTCTCTGCCAGATCTTGGGTGTGCGTTACCTTCCTAGAAAGTTTGGAGCCCCGTTTGATTACCGTGTCCCCAGTCCTTTCCGCAGTTTCCTGCCCTTTTGCCTTTTTGCCCCCCTCCCCTGACCGCTGCCTGTCTCTGACCACGAACCTCTGCCGCCCGTCCTACCCCCTCCCTGTCCCCGATTTTCGTCTCTGAATTACGTTTCTGACCACCAGCACCCGGCCGCCACACAAGCAAGTCACTCAGGGGTAGCGCCCGGGTACCCTCACGCCGCAAAAAGTCCATCCCGTTTTGCGGGGGGCTCTGGTGAAAAAGGGGGCTACTTAGACTCCGCCCCTGGGTGGCTTAACTATCATTGCTTCGGGGTCCAGCGAATCCCCCAAAACATTCAGTAGATCTCCAATGGTTCCCGCCAGGGTACCTCTGCCCGGGTCCGAACATCACGATGGCGGTAGCAGAGCCCGTATTGACCCTTTACGGCCAATTTAGCGGGAAAACTTGCGGGCCGATACCCTCTGCCTGGGTGTGCCCCCCGAGCACCATTTGCTCCTCAGCCAGGGGCACTCCCTCTTCTGCACCGGGACCTTCTCTGCATTCCGCTCCCCTCACGCTATGATGGAACCCAAAAGGGGCCGTGGCTTCACAGTCAATGCTCCATCCACATCGAGATTTTTGGGGCATCAATTCCCTCCCGGTGGGTAAGGTGGCCTTCATAATTAGCCCTTATCGGGGGAAGCCTTGGTAGGCCACTCCGCAGGGACCGAGGAGATCCATTGAAAAAAAATCGCAAACCTTCCTCCAGGGGTTCCACACCGTCTTCGGGGAACCCTGGCCGCACCCCCTTTTGCTGCCGCAGCTCGCTCTTCTCCGTCGGGGCGATCTACTGTGGGTCAGTACTCCGGCAGTTCCGCCCCCCTAGCCTCGGAGCGGGATGGAACAATGGGGCTTTGAGGGGCGACTTTCTGGCAAGGCCTTTCGGGCTATAAAGACGAGCCCGCTGGTCGGGACCTTCATCCCTCGGACGAACTGATTCGGTTGGCCACCCGAATCGACAAAAGGGTTTGCCAAGAGACAACAAGACCCCACCCCCAAACGGTAGGTGCCGACCACGCGGGCCTCCCTCGTCTGGCCCCTTTTTTAACGACCCCCACTTCCTCCGCCAGTGGTTCCTGGGGACAAAAACATCGGGGAGAGGGCCCACTTGACCCGGGGGAATAACGCTCACAGGTCGCCAAGGGGGCCTGTGCTTCTACTGTGGGGTTCTGGCCACTTCTTTGGGGACTGCCCGGTGCAACCGGGAACTCTCGCACCTAGGCCGCATAGAGGCATCCCTGGTGTCAGTGCGGCCTCCCCCCGTCGCCCATTCCTTATCTGGGAATTTTCGCCGACAGCATTTTTCAAGCCACCCCCTTTCCTTTGATTGGGGGTCCGCTGGAAATTTTGTCACCCAAGCTTTGGGTGTCCAAAAATTTCGTCTCCTGGTGACCCCTCTGCAGAAACCTATTTCGTTTTTCTCCTTAGTGGCGAATCCAAAAGGGACCTTTTCGGTTTCTCACTGCCCCTCCCTTTTGCAGTTTTGGCCCCCTTTTCCAAGGAACTCTGAGACTTCCTTTTTCGCCTCGCTCCCTTCTAAAATTCTCCGGGCCTCCCTTGGTTCAAGAGCAGCCCCACCTTAGCGGGAAAACACGGGCGAGATTTCCTTTGGGGGGCCCCAGTGCCCCCGCATCCCTACCTGTCTCCGTCAAGTCCCGGCCCGCCTTGTAAAGCCACAACCCCTCTGCGGGTCTCCCACCTTTTTTCCCAGGATCTAGCCAACGCTTTTCTGAAAGACAGGCCGAAGCCTTCCTCCGCACCGGCCTTCGCTGTCCATTTACCTCAACCCCGGGGTACTCCTCCCGAGGGAGCGTCTATGTAGCCACTAGTTTTATGCCAAACTGGAGAAATGTTTGTTTGAACACAACCGTTGCCCTCCTGGGACATGCCGGATCAAGGTCTCCCGATGGACCCCCAAGCTTTCACGATCTTGCAGTGGCCTCGACCAGGGGTTCCGGTCCATCCAGGGTTTTTGGTGTTTGCAAACTATTTCAGACAGTTCGTCCCCAGTTCTCCACGCCGGGGGCCCCCTGGTGCCCTTCAAAGAAGAATGAACCCCCAAATCCTGGCCTCCAAAGCCCAAGAAGCCTTTGATCGTCTTAAAACAGCTTCGCTTCCTCCTGTTCTGTCCGCCCGGGACCCGCAGCGTCCGTTTTTTCCTAGAATGGACGCCTCCTCAGTAGGGCCGGCGCTGTTTTTTTTTTTCCCCCGAAGTCCTCCTCTGGGAGCTGCTACTTTGGGGTTTTTTCCAAGACCTTCACCCCAGCGAACAAATTACACAATCGGGGATCGCGAACTACTGGCCCTAAAGTTACCCCAGAAGAATGGCGCATTTCTGGGGGGGCTCGCCATCCCATCGAGATCTTTTACCGATCACAAAAAAACCCCTTTATCTCCATCTGCCAAGAACTAATCCCGACAAGCCGGTGGGCGCTCTTTTTCCCCCGCTTTGATTTCCCCTTCACTTTTAGCATGAGAAAACGTCAGGGCGGACCCCTCTCTGATCCTTGGATACTGTGGGGGCCCAGACCCCCTTTGCAGCACTAATTTTTCCAGAACGTCTCCTCACGTCCGTCCCTGCCATGCGGCCCCGAAACCTTTAAAGGGGGGGATTCCTCACGAAAAGTGGTCATCCGGAGTACTAAGTCCCTACAAATTTAAACTCTCGCTACTATTTGGGGGCCCACCCCCCGCTCAAGATGTTAAGACTTTGCCCGGCCTGTACCCCCTTTGCCCATAAAAAAGTCCCCACTCAGACCCCGGGGTTTGTTAGCCCCTCCCGGTGCCAAAAGACCTTGGCCCATATGCTATGGACTTTGTTACAGACCTCCCGGTCTCCTCTGGGAACCGGGCATTTGGGGGGTGACCAATAATTTTCGAAGTGGGTCTTTTGTTCCCCCCGCCCGGGTTTCCCCCTGCTCCCCAGCGGGCCCGCACTTTTTTCCACCACATTTTTCGTTAACGGTCTTCCGTTGCATATCTCTCAGATAGGGGGGTCCAGTTTGTTTCGAGATTCTTGGGAGCTCTATGTGGTCAGTTGCAGATTCAGCAGATTTCATCTCTTACCACCTCAAACTAACGGGCGAGAAGGGTTAACCAGGGGTTTTTGGGGAATACCACGACATTTTGTTTCCCCCCTCAAGATAATTGTCCGACCTCCCCCCTGGGGGAATTTTCTATAATTTTCTAGACTCGGAATCCGCGGAGCCTCTCCTTTTTTTTTGTGTTTGGGCTACACCCCGCCCGCCTCTCCTTCTGGTTACCCCTTTTTCATTTTCCCGCCGGGATGCCCAGGGCTACACAAGGCCTTGGAAGCCCCCAAAGACAGGCCTTCTACGGGCCCCACTCGCACCAAGGTCCAGGCCCACAGGGCCATAGACCTCCGCCCCCATTTAAGCCAGGTGATAAATTTTGGTTGTCCGAAAATATTCGTTCAAGGTGCCCCCCTTTAAGTTAGGCCCCAAGTATTTGGGCCTTTTTGTGGGACTTCGCAAATAAACCCGGTGTTTTTTCAAGCTCCACTTGCCCCCTATCTGCATATCCCGAAGCCTTTCCCTGTGCCTTCCTCAAACCCGTGGTGTGAATCGCTTTCCCGGGATCTGTCTCGCCTTCTCCTGTGGGCCCATTTCCCATAACATCTTTTAGGTTAAAAAAGGTGCTGGCGGGGAAAACAGTGAGGGGGAAGGTTTTTTTTCTTATTGACTGGAAGAGGGTAGGGCGGGAGGAGCGCTCGTGGGAACCTGAGACTAATCTGTCATCTGACCTCCTCTCTAAATTCCGTATAAAGAGGGGGAGACCTAAAGGGGGGGTACTGTCATGGGGTCCGGCGCGGGTGCCACGGCCGCCCGCAACCATCCCCCTGCTGCCCGGGCCCCGGCGCCTGCTCAATAACCCGTCCACGCTCCTGTGCATGGGAAATAAGGTATAAGGTATATGCCCCCTCTCTGATCTGCACTCTCTGCCAGATCGTTGGTGTGCGTTACCTTGCCTAGAGAGAGTTTGGAGTCCCGTTTGATTACCCGTGTACCAGTCCGTTCCGCTAGGTTTCCTGAGCTTGCCTGTTCGCCGCTTGCCCTGACCGTCTGCCTCTCTCTGACCACGAACCTCTGCCACCCGTCCTGACCTCCTGCCTGTCCGCCACTTCATCTCTGGATTACGATTCTGTACCACGCAGCACCCCGGCCGCCATTGCAAGCAAGTCACGTCAGGCGTAGCGACCTGGTAGCCTCATGCCGCAGCAAGTCCATCCCGCTTTGCGGCGGGCTCTGGTGAATACCGGGGGCTACTTAGACTCTGCCACCTGGCGTGGCTTAACTATTATCGCTTGCGATGGTCCAGCGAATCCACCGAACCATTACAGTATGAACAGGGCTGCGCCAGTTTTCTGGTGTACTTTGGGCCAATAAGAATGCATGAACAGGTGCACTCCAAACTTTTACTCGATAAGTCCCTTTGTAATGCACCAAAGACACATTTTAATGCGCCAAACATTAGGGACGTTCTGGGGGTGTCACATTCATAGAAGTAGACACATTTATGATTCTTTGGCGCAGAACAGTTAGAACAGCCAGACCAAGTTAAAGGTGGTCTGCCTGAGCCTGAGCTGTCGTATTGGCACTAGGCTGCATCTGTATGTATGAACTGCAGAAGAACAGGTTCATACATTCTGACGCAGTCTATACTACCTTAAAGCGATTTAGAACTGGCCTGTCAGTGCCAATAACGTTGCCCATAAAGCATAAAAAGTGGAGCGGTAACAGCACCTGAAGGAGAATAAATAAATAAATAAATGAACAGATAAACAGGGACAGAAATAAAGTGCAAACTACATAAAAAATGGACATAATCTCTCTCTCTCTCTCCTCTCTCTCTCTCTCTCTCTCTCTCTCTCTATATATATATATATATATATATATATATTATATATATATATATATTGTGAGAAGGCACGAGGGGCCATTGTTGATGGTCGATACTGTCACCGAGGGTTCTGATCTCGGTGAAGTAAAGCCTGTTAGCCATACGTCGGTATCGATATGGTACTGACATTTGTTTTGTTAGTAGGACTGCTGGAATAGCAGTGGATCTGGGTCAGGCTTTACTGGAGCAATTCAAAGAGCAGGGTGGGTGGATTGCTCCCAGATATCCATGCCTGGTTTTGAGGCCTACTTAAGGCAGGAAAGCAGGATGGGTGTAGTGTGTTTTTTCTCAGTCAGAGAGTTGGCCTGACTGGGACCAGAGCTGGAAGTCTGTGCTGCAGCATAGCCGTCCACTATATACCACATTCCCCTGATCTGTGTGGGGAACGCACCCAGGAAACTACTAGTTTGCTGTGTAACTCTGGCTAAATAAATGCCGAGAGAGTTTAAACGAACGCCCAGGACGGTGTGTTTTCTTGCTAACCCTGAGATACATCCCCACAAGTGGTTGGAGGACGCGGGCACAGACCCGCTGTACATGTCCTGGGTCAAAGCAGCAGTGCAGAGCCAAGCTACAACTGCTAACATGGAGGAGCTCATTAAGCACCTGGTTCAGGCGAATCTGCAGCACGAAAACCCACAGCGCAGCACAAAACTCATGGGAACCATACAGCGAAAAAGCAACCCACAAACAGCCCAAAATGGTCATCTGAACCCTGCAGGTGCAAAAAAAAAAGCAACCACGTATGCAGCGATGGCGATTTTAAAACGGATGCCGTGGGGGGGCCCGGGGAAAACGCCAGCTCCGAAACCGTGACGAAGGACATCGGCAAAAGGCCCGTCAGGGAGGCCCTCCAGAAGATATCCGGAAATGACATGAGGCGTTCCTCACGGGTTTAATGGGTCCCCGACTGGGAGCCGCTCCCGCCGGAAAAGGGGTGAGGTGCTGGCCCCCTATTTAACGGGGGGCCCCAAAAAAGGCCTATTATGCCTCCCCTTTACAGGAGCAAAAGAGTACCAAATTAAAAGCGGAGATCCGGGCGATCGGGGTTTTTCTTGGCGGTCCGGGTCCAGAGACTACACCGTGGGGACAAAATCAAAGGCCGAGGTCCGCTATTTGACTTGTTCTCGGGAAAAAAATGGCGCACCTGAGATTTTTCCCCCCGGGCCAAGGTCGAAAGAGTGGTTAGGACCTTTCTGCACCGTTTTCCGCATTCTGAAATGCTGGGTTGCCGGGTGACCCCAGACGGAAATTACCTGTGGGTCTCGTAGAGAGATTCCACCTATGGAGAGATCCTGGGGGGCCCAGGAACCCGAAAACCCTTACGGGAGGGGGAGAGACGGGAAACCTCCCAAACCGGGAGCTAATCCCCCCCGGGGGGGTCAGGCCAACCCCAGGGACCCCAGAGCCGGTGCCAAAGGAATCCCGGGGATTTTGTTTGCTGGAGAGTGGGGGCCCAGGAAATTTTTCACTCAGTGCCCCGCTCACTTTGGACCCCCATGGATGTCCGCAACCCGCCGCAGTTCTCTCTTTGCAACCCTGCATGCAGGTGTGGCAACCAATGGGGGAACCCCGAATGAAAATGACATAAAGGGGCACCGGGGGTCTCGGGGTTACTGAACTCAGGGATTTTAGTCACCCCCTAAAATTTGGAACTCACTCCCAATTTTGTTGGCCCCCTGGAAAAAATGGGGACACAGGGTTTACCCAGTGGCCCAGGTTAAACTTGAGAAAGGCGGGGGGACCGTGTACACAATGTTGGGGGGTGCAGGGTCTTTTGAAAATTTTTTGATTATGGGCCGAACTGTCCTCTGTTCGGGGACCTTGGGGGCAAAAATCGTCTTCCCAACCCCCACACAGTGCGGGCCCACTACTGGGGAGGACCTAAGACAACCCCGAGTTCCCTCTTTCAGCCCTGGTAGGAGATAAGAGGAAGAAGTCCCCACAGCAGCCGTCCCGGGATTGGGGGTATTAGAAAAAATTTTGGTCCCGCCCAACTGCAGGACTTGCCCCTAAAAGGGGACGGAGAACGTGATGGTTCTCAATGGGGTACCCCGGAGTCGGGGGCTAAAGGGGTTTTCCGCATTTTCCCCCTGAACCATTACTTTTACCCCCGCGTACCAAAACAGGGAGAGTTGGTAGAGCATTTTTGGGTTCCCGGGGCCCCTATAGGCGATGGCCGGGATAGGGCCCCAAACCCCAGTGTTAGGGGTCTTTTTGGGGCAGACAAAACCTCAGAGGATACTCAGCGTTTCTATTGGCCGGATGTTATGGGAGATTAGGGTTTCTGCCAATTTTGTCCCACCTGCCAGGTCACCCCCCGTTAACAATTTTCGTAGCCCTCTGGTGCCTTTAAAAAACTTTGGGGCCCCTTTTTGATGGGATAGGTGGATCTGGTGGGGCCATTGGTAAAGTCACGAGGGGCACCAGTACTCCTGGCCATTGTTGATTACGCCACCCTTCCCCCGGAGCCTTCCTCTCAAAAACCCATCATCCCGGAAATATTGCAAAGGACTTCTCTTTTCTTCCCCCGAACAGGAATTCCCAAGGGATCTTGAGGATCGGGGACCCCATTCATGTCCAAGGGAATAGGGAGCTGTGCAAAGTTTAAAGTGCGCAATTTCGCACTTCATTACATCCTCAGACGGACGGGTTTGATGAGGTTTTAACAAAACCTTAAGGCCATGCTAAGAAATGGGAAGAAGGATGGCGGGGTTGGGGCTGTCCCCCTGCCGTACTTGCCTTCTCAATTAAGAGGTACCCAACCTCCACAGGGGTTTTCACCCCTTTGACTTTTGTATGGGAGGCACCTAGGGGGCCTTAGATGTGGGGCCCAAAGGGAAACTTGGGGGAGGAGGGCACCCCCCCATAAGACGAGTGACATGTGACCCAACTGCAGGAAGGATGGCAAGAGTGATGCCAATTGTCAAGACATCTTCCAGGGACAAAAAAGCTAGGCCCGGGCTAAATAGGTCCTAGGATAAGGCATTTTAACCGGGAGACAAGTACAGTATTAGTACCCACCGTGGAAAGCAATTCCTCGCTAAGTGGGAGGGTCCCCAGAATAGTGGAAAAGGTGGGGGAGGGAATACAGGGTTCCCCCCCAGGGAAAGGAAACCCTTTCCCGATTCCACGTCAATCTGATAAAACCTGGAAGGAGAGAGAGTTCTGGGTTTTTTTTTCCTAGTTCCAAGTCAGAGGCCACAAGAAACCGTAAAATCTAGAGCCCTATCCCCCCTCCCCAAAAGCAAAAATGTAGGGGAAATGCTGCAGAGGGAATGAGACCTTTTACCGATACCCCCGGCCATACCCAGTTACAGAGCATGAAATCCTCACGACCCAAGGGAAGAGTAAACCCAAGCCCTTAGGACCCAAGGCCCCGCGAGGGAATTTCCCAAAAAGGGACAAAAAATGCTAGAACTAGGGGGGGGATCGAGAGGTCCAAGAGTGAGTGGTCCACCCTAAAAGTGGGTAGTACCCAAACCAAACGGAAATGGAGATTCGCAACATTACGCAGAAACTCCGAAATATCCTCATGGATGCCCACCCTATCCCCGGGTAGAGAATTAAACGAGCAATTAGGGCCCGGGGAGGTAAAAATTTGCACCCTCGACCCCCAAAGGGATATTGGCAGATTCCCCGTCAAAGACGCTAAAGAGAAGACGGGTTTCTCAACTCCTGAGGGTTTTCAATACTTCGAATGCCCTTTGGTTTGCAGGGGGCCCCGTCACATTTCAGAGGGCCATTATCACTTCTACGCCCCACATAGGGACTATATGGCGGCCTATCTAGATCATTGTGATCTTTATCCTACTGGAAAAGACCTTTGGGGAATCCGGCTGTGCTAGATCCCTTAAAGGGAAAGCCGGGTTTTTTTCAATAAACCCTAATAATGTGCCCCCGGGGGTGGAGGAAACCAGGTACCTGGGGACTATAGGAAGGGGGAAATTTAAACCCCAAGGTAAAGGGAGGCGATCCAGAAGTGGGCCCCCCCCCCTCACCAAAAAGCAGGTCGGGCATTTTTGGGATCGTAGGATACTACAGGCTTTATACCAAAGTTTGTGGAGATAGCGGTTCCCCTTTACTGACTTAACCAAGGGGAACAAGTCAACAAAGATAAGGGTCCCCTGAGGGAGAGAGGGGTGTTCGGGGCTCAAACAGGCCCTATGGGCAGCCCGGCTAGAGCCCCGGACTTCTCCCGGGGTTTGAGTCCAACCGATCCCTGAGGTGGGGCTGGGGCCTTAGTTCAGGTAGGAACGGGGAAAACACCCTGTTATCTACCCCAAATAGAAAAATATCCCCCGGGAGAATGGGAATTAAGCCATCATTGAGAAGAATGCCTGGCCATAAAGTGGGGGTTGGATTCCCTCGGTACTCCTGTTAGGAAGGAAATTTAGGGTAGGTCGTCATGCCCCACTATGTGGATGCGGAGAAGAAGGGGAATAATGCCCGAGTTACCCGTGGTTCCTTGCCCTGCAGGGGTTTTGCTTCACAGAAGATAGGCCAGGCAACAGCGGGAAATGCAGAGCCCTCCAAGAGTGCACAGTCTGGTTTGGTAAGGTGCCAAAACCCCCCGGTTTTGGGCAAAGGGGGGGTATGTGAGAAGGCACGAGGGGCCATTGTTGATGGTCGATGCTTGTCACCGAGGGTTCTGATCTTGGTGAAGTAAAGCCTGTTAGCCATACGTCGGTATCGATATGGTACTGACATTTGTTTTGTTAGTAGGACTGCTGGAATAGCAGTGGATCTGGGTCAGGCTTACTGGAGCAATCAAAGAGCAGGGGGGTGGATGCCCCCAGGTATCCATGCCTGGTTTTGGGGCCTACTTAAGGCAGGAAAGCAGATGGGGTGTGGTGTGTTTTTTCTCAGTCAGAGAGTTGGCCTGACTGGGACCAGAGCTGGAAGTCTGTGCTGCCGAAATAGCCGTCCACTATATACCACATTCCCCTGATCTGTGGGGGGAACGCACCCAGGAAACTACAAGAGACAGTGAGTGTTCCACAAGGACTTTATATGTTAATTTGAGGGGCTGAAGTTAAGACTGTATGCCTTGTTTTCCGTTTGCTGTGTAACTCTGGCTAAATAAACGCCGAGAGATTTAAAAGAACGCCCAGGACGGTGTGTTTTTCTTGCTACCCCCTGAGATACATCCCCACAATGTAATATATATATATATATATATATATATATATATATATATATACATATATATATATATAATATATATATATATATATATATATATATATATCAGGAAAAATCGCAGCACTCCAGTATAAGGTGAAAAAAGTGAAAAATTACTTTATTACAACATCCACAGGCCAACGTTTCGGCTCTCCTGAGCCTTTCTCAAGCAACAATGAACAGTGATACAGAGTATTTATGGAAGTGAGCGATTACATATGCAAATTACTTAATCAGTGCAAAACATTCAAAAAGTGATATATCATATATATAAATATCATTTCATAATAAATATGTGTCAGTAAAAACAGTGTAATTAGTGCATAAATGTGAAGACATGAAAAATGACCCCATGATTAAATATCAACATGATCTTACATATAGGGCGACATGTATGAATCTCGTCACGTCGGGGCGCACCTTTCCACCAGCTTTCCGGCGATATTTGCGCCTGATTTATGTTGGCGCTGGGGCGCGCATACATACTATGTAAAGTCCGCTGCGCCTCGCCAGTGTTTGAGGCGCAGTGCGGGGACATGGGCGCAGTGCGGGACTGCGCCTAAGATTGGCCGCCGGAGGTAGTGTGCTCATACATGCGGTGTAAAGTCCGCCGAGCCTCGCCAGTGCGGGGCTGCGCCTAAGATTCGCCGTCTGAGTAGGTGCGCTCATACATGCGGGGACAAGTTCACCTCTCCTCGCCAGTGTGCGGGACTTAGGCGCAGAAGGGACTGCGCCGAAGATGTGTTCCGATTTGAGACAGGCTGGAAAACAGCGAGAAATCATTAAAGATGTCCGTGCGGAGTATGAATCAAAAATCGCCTTTATAAAGGCGGAAAACATTCTCAGAAAGAGCTCAAACCTCAAAAATAAAAAATACATTAAAAAAATCACTTTCCAATAATCTAGAACGACGCAATATCAAGAATTAGGATATTGGAAATTGCCGGGAAATACAGTAATTCAAATTCTGAAAGCTATTCTCATTGGTCGGCAGAAACCGGCCAATTAGAATAGGAGCGACAGTGAACCATTAAAACCTATGGAGAACTACTGACCAATCAGAATCAAAGGTGGGACAGTTAAAAATACTGTAAAAATGCTGAAAAGAGCTGATTGGCTGAGCTAGCGGGGGCTTGGCTATCCCAGCCAATCAGAGCGCGAGCTACTTGTCCCATTGTAGTCTATGGAGAGATCGGTGCAATGCAATCTCCGCTCTCAGCGCCGTGCGGCATGGAGTATGATAAAAAAATCATTTTTATTAGGTGGAAAATATTCTCAGAAAAAGAGCTTAAACCTTCTATAAACTAAATCAGTTAAAATCCCGAACAAAGCATTGGGCGCCGAGACCGGCGCAACATCGGGAATTGCAATATAGAGAATTGCCGGGAAAAACAGTAATTCAAATTCTGTAAGCTCTTCTCATTGGTCGGCAGAAGCCAGCCAATCAGAATAGGAGCGACAAAAACCCATTATACCCCTATGGAAAGTTTTGACCAATCAAATTCAAAGGTGGGACAGTCCAAAAAACAGTAAAAATACAGAAAAGACTGATTGGTTGAGCTAGCGGGGGCTGGCTATCTCGGCAATCAGAGCTCGAGCTACTTCTCCCATTGTAGTCTATGGCGAAAACGGCGCAATGCAATCTCGGCTCTCAGCGCCGTGCGCATGGAGTATGAATAAAAACTCATTTGTATTAAGTGTAAAACATTATCAGATAAACGCTGAAACCTTCTATAAACATAAATCAGTTAAACCCCTAACAACGCTTTTTGTCGCCGAGACCGGCGCTACATAAGGAATTGCAATATAGAGAATTGCCGGGAAATATACAGTAATTAAAATTGTTTAAGCTATCTGATTGGTCGGCATAAATCACCAATCAGAATAGGAGCGACACGTGGCCCATTCTAACCTATGGAGGAGTTTTGACCAATCAGAATAGGAGCGACAGGAATCATTCTAACCTATGGAGAAATATTGACCAATCATATTAAAAGGGCGGGACAGTTCAAAATACGTAAAAATGCAGAAAAGAGATATTGGTTGAGCTAGCGGGGGCTCGTCCAGCTTTAGCCAATCAGAGCGCGAGCTACTTTCTCATAGAGTTCTATGGGGAAATGAAATTCCGAGCGAGCTCTGTGATTGGCAACTTAAAAGAGGCGCGTTATTTGGACCAATGGGAGAAACGAGCGACGCTCCTAAGGTTTTTCTAATGCAATCGGGAATACAAAAAGTACATGGCCGAAATCAAATGATAAGAGTACAGAAGTTATACCGATCTGTATCTAAAAATGATCCATAATATTTGGGGGGGAAAGAAAAAAAAATATTTAAATTTAATAAAATCATGTTTATTTCTTTATTTTCGTTAGCCACTGATCAATAGTATGGGTGTAACAAAATAAAGAAATAAACATGATTTTATTGAATTAATATATATTTTTTTGTTTACCCTAATATTATGTTTTATAAAGGCAATTTTTCGGAATCATACTCCTGCTGCACAGAGCTGAGCGTCGAGATTTCTGATACGATCTTCTATGTTTCCTCGCATGTTCCGTTCTCCCGGGTTTACTTCGCCTCCGCCGAGCATTTAGACCAAAATAAACTAGGTCTGACTGTGGGAGCTGCCGAGCGCTGCACCTGCGCCGCACTTTGCCGACTCGCGATCGTACATGCCTCGGAGTTTTCGAGCGTGCCGCGTCCCGCCCCGAAACGCCTACACCGCACCCACACCGCGCCCATTGCCCCCCCTTCATGCGGGCCGCAGCTGAAATGGGAAAACGCTGCCCTAACATGCATTCCTGCTCCACAGCGGATTCAGGTTGGGGAGGCCAGATACGCCTGAAAACAGGCGTAAACCCATCATACAGTCGCCCAAGTATATAATTTTTTATAAAGGCATAACAGTGACGTAAAAATATTTAAGCTAGTCTCATTTTAATAAGGGTTTGGGGTGAACGCCTCCTAATATAAGCCACATAGAGAATATTAACATACATTACAGCCGACCTTTGGGGTCCTTAGACAATTTTCGCAGCCGGCGCCGCTACAAAAACCCCTGACTGTCGGCAAGGCAACAACAACCCGCTTCTTTGCTCAATTTTGCGCATTCCACCGTGGAAATAAATCCCTAAAACGGTAAAGGTAAAAAAAAGAAAATATACGGGAAAAATTAATTTCTCGAAACCCTCCAAATTTAAATGGATAGTATTAAGGTAATGCAAGAAAATGAAAAGGGAGAGGACTGACACTATTATAAAGCCAGCCTAAAACCCCCGATCAAAAAATGATAAGACATAGTTTGGGCTTGTGACATAAGCAAATATCGCTGGCACCTTTCCCCCTTTATTGTTTTTTGGTGCTGCCTTTTTTTTATTTTATATATATATATTTTATATATATTTAAAAAATGTTCCCTAAAGCATAAAAAAATTTTTAGATTTTAAAAATATATTTTCTATGATGCCCTTATTGTCTCCTTTGTTTTTTATTAATGAGGGGTTTTTATTTACTTTCATTACTATATACTTAAAGATTTTTTTTATTTTGAAAGACTTTTTATTTTTGTTTTTTTTCTTCCCCGGTCTCATTTTTTTTCTTTCACATCCTCGGTAGTGTTGCTTGAGGAATGCTTTGCTCATCCTGATGCTTTGCGGGGCTCCGGGGTGCAAGCTCCATGAGACCATCTTTACATGGGCACGTATCAGCCCGCCCTTTGACGCTCGGGGGCAGGTATGAACCGTGGCGCTAGAACCCATTAAGGGAAGTGCAGGTACTTTGTTGGCACTGAGACACCGGGTGAGGTTATTCCTCAAAAAGCTTTCTTATTTAAGCCTTTTAGCACACAAATTAGCTGCTTTCCTTTGGGGGAAGCATCATAACACCGAAACATGTGGGGGGAATTTTTTTTCCACCCCTATCGGGGTAATTACACTATGTGACGTTCTTTTTCTCCAAACTGTTCTTTTGGCCCTTTTATGTCTTTTTTAGTAATATTTATTTCTGGCTATTTTATTGCCTGAAATTATTTTTGCTTATTTGTATTTTTCCTTTTATGGGGTGTAAATTTTTCATATTATGTGACTATTACTTTTCACTATAGACTTTTAGGATCTGTTTATTTTTCTTGCTTAAAAATACACTTGGATTAATAAGAGCTTTTGGGCCAATAACCCCCATCATTTCTATGGATCACTTTAACTTTAAGATTTTATGTTGGGATTATTATTGCCATTTTGTTTTTTGCTTTTAAACCATAGTTCATTTATTTATTATTTTTTTGTGTTATTAAACTTGATATCTCTTATAGGTGCTTGTCTTCTCCCCCTATTAACAATTTCTTTTTTCTTTTGTGTATTTTTTGGATTATAATAAACTTTTGAATTATTATTTTTTGGTAGTGTCCTCTGTGACATGTTGCATGTATTTCCTAATAGAATACATACTGTAGCTCTTAAGGGCACATAGTCCACACCACTGTACAGCAGGACATAGCTGTGAGCTAGGCAGCAATGAATTTATTAATTGTGCCACTGATAACATTTAGTTTTGTATACATCACAAATTGATGATGAGCAAAAAAACCGTAAACACTGCAATGGCTCAAAATGAACTGTATCATTACAATAATTGGTGAGTGTGAATGAGCCATTAGTAATGAGCCATGTTTAGTCTTGGTGCTTTAGGCAGTGTAAACTGTAAATATAGTGCAAGTTTTCATGTCAGTAGGAACTCCTAGTTCTTCCATCTTAGTACTGTAGATAGTAAACTGCAATACAGAAGTAAAGTAGTGTATTATACCAGCTGATTGCATGATCGAATTTTAATGATAAATATACAAATATAAATGAATCTATATAAATAAGAATATACAAATTTAAACATAAATACAGAAATATAAAGAAAAAATAAGTACATATAATTGGTATCAGTATATTTATAATGACCTTAACTATAAAATTATCAAATTATGTAACCCACAAAGTAAAAACCATAAAAACAATTAGAATTGCTGTTTTTGTAACATTTATTTAACCTTGTTCCAAAAAACCCCCACAAAGCAATCAAAAAGCATCCCAAAATGATACAAATTAAAAAAAAGAAAGAAAAACACAGCCAAGTCGACAAAACAGGTATGGCTTTCAGGATATGAAAATATAAAAACGAATTATTTTTTCTTAAATTGTGCAAAAATATAAAAAAAAATATAGATTTGGTTTTGCTGTAACCATTCAAACCCAGAATAAAGTTTACATTCCATTTCTACACCATAAAAGCAAGCCCCCCCCAAAAAAATCTCAAAACTGTCAAATTACTGCTTTTTTATTTCCTGAAAAAAATATATTAATAAAAGTTTTTTAAAGCATTATTTGTTACCATGTATGCTCAGCTGTATATTGATATCCTATCAATATGGCATAGATGTCTGAGATGGGAATACCCCCCTAAGGATAAATATGTATTCAATATTGCTTTTTTACAATTAGTATTACCACAATTATATAGATATTGCCAAATGCCAAAGTAATGAGAGAGAGAAATTTTTTAAGGCATTTTATTAACTTTTCAACAAAGTCCCAATATTTACATACACGTGGATTACTATACCGTTAAACAATTTGGGACAGGGTTTTCCGGGGGCGGCCACATTTTAAGTGAGCTCCTCCGCAGCAGAGAAGAACCGGGTGAATATTACCCCCTGTTTCATCCCTGGAGATAGCGTCACCAAACCGCTTGAGAAGAGGAGTTGGAGTGCGGAGGCTGTTTTATTTCGGCCCTGAGGTCCCCGTCACTATCTTCACTGCATTGGAGGGGAGTGACTCTAAGCCGGAGCACCAGCCGGCGAACAGTGCATCGGAGCGGGAGGCGACAGAGACAGTACGCACTCACCTGCAGTAGAGGAGACTGAGATAACCCAGAGCGGAGTGCCCTGAAGAGATCTCAGACCGGAGAGGGGGACCGGGAGCTGCGCGAAGGTTTTCCCACCATCTTGTCCAGCACACATGGGACAGAGACAAGCGGCAGAAGGCTCACAACTCTGAGGCAGCAGGCAGTCCTGGGCTTCACCACCAGTGCCCGAGACAGAAAGGCCGTGCAGTGCAACCCGCGAGGCTGAACGAGAGACAACCCGGTGGAAGACCCAAGACGGGTGAGGCGTGCGATCTGCTGCCTGCGTGCGGGCGGATCCGCCATCTTAAACCAACAAAAAGGTACCCAGCGTGATGGGTTGAGCGGGGGGCTGAAGAGCGCATATTACCCAGGGGTAAAAAGGGTAAGCACCCTAGGAGAGACTGATTGGCTGTAGTATATTAACCCAGCTCTGGTCTAAATCTGAACGCCGGACGTCCTGGATAGCTCACCCATGTAGCTGTTATAAAAGAAGAAGCACCGGACTCTCATGTAAAACAAGGTGCAGGGTGCTTTATCTCCCACGGCCCCCTACCCCCTGGCCTCTGTAGAGACTCTCATGCCACAGACGCAAGGGAATGTATAATGACAGAATAACGTATATTCCAGTGGCTAACATCAAACAAGACCCATCACCAGGGCCGCCATCAGAAATTCAGGGCTCCCATCCAGGTGAAGCATCTATCTGGTCCCCCCCCACGTCAACCCCGGCCCCCATCAACAAACTCCACCCTCTGCCAACCCCTCATCGCACCCCCCCCCAACTCCAACCCCACCCTCTGTCAATCCCATTGCCCCGCCCCCACTTACACACAGTCGCCCCTAGCCTCACACACACAACCCCCCCACCTCTCACCACCCAGCTTCCCCCTCCCCCTACCTCTCACAATACACAGCCTCCCTTCCCCCCAGCCTCTCACACACAGCCTCCCCTCCCTCACCTCACACACACACACAGCCTCCCCCACCTCACACACACACAGCCTCACCCAGCCTCACACACACACAGCCTCCCCTCCCCCAGCCCACACACAGCCTCCCCCCCCCCAGCCTCAACCACACAGCCTCCCCTCCCCCCCCAGCCTCACACACACACACAGCCTCCCCTCCCCCAGCCTCACACACACACACAGCCTCCCCCTCCCCAGCCTCACACACACACACACAGCCCCCCTCCCCGCAGCCTCACACACACACACAGCCTCCCCTCCCCCAGCCCTCACACACACCACACAGCCTCTCCCCTCCCCCAAGGCCCACCACACACAGCCTCCCCTCCCCCAGCCTCACACACACACATCATCCGCCCCCCTCCCCCAGCCTCACACACACACACAGCCTCCCCTCCCCCAGCCGCTCACACACACACAGCCACCCCCACCCACACACACAAGCCTCGCCCCCACCTCACACTCACACAGCCTTCCCCTTCCCCCACCTCCACACACACACACACAGCCTCCCCTCCCCAGCCTCACACACACACACACACAGCCTCCCCCAGCCTCACACACACACACACAGCCCCCCACCTCACACACACACACAGCCCCCCTCCCCCAGCCTCACACACACACACACACAGCCTCCCAGCCTCTTCAACCCAACACACGCCTCCCCCAGCCTCAACTCACACCAGCCTCCCCCCTCCCCCCAGCCTCACACACACACACAGCCTCCCCCTCCCCCAGCTTCTCACACACAGCCTCCCCTCCCACTCCTCACACACACAAACAGCCTCACCAACCCAGCCTCACACACACACAGCCTCCCGCCCCAAGCCTCCACACAGCCACCCCTCCCCCAGCCTCCACACAGCATCCCCTCTCCCCAGCTCTATCACACACAGCCTCCCCTCCCCCCACCTCTCACACACAGCCTCCCCTCCCTCAGCCTCCCCCACACACACCTCCCCCAAGGCCTCACACCACACACATCCTCCCCTCTCCCCAGCCTCACAACAAAGCCTCCACCTCCCCAGCCTCACACACCACACAGCCTCCCCTCCCCCACCTCACACACACACACAGCCTCCCCTCCCCCACCCACACACACACAGCCTCCCCTCCCCCAGACACTCACACACACACACAGCCTCCCCTCCCCCCATCACCACACGACACACACAGCGTCCCCTCCCCCAGCCTCACACACACAGCCCCCCTCCCCCAGCCACAGCACTACTTCGACACACAAGCCTCCCCCTCCCCCACCTTCACACACACACAGCCTCCCCCAGAGCCTCACACACACAGCCTCCCCCAGCCTCACACTCACACACCTCCCCCTCCCCCCATCCTCACACACACACACAAGCCCTCCCGCTCCCCCAGCCATCTCACACACAGCCTCCCCTCGCCACCCCACTCACACACAAACAGCCTCCCCTCCCCCAGCCTCACACACACACACACACACTCACACACACACACAGCCTCCCCCCAGCCTCACACACACAAGCCTCCCCTACCCCAGCCTAACACACACACAGCCTCCCCTCCCCAAGCCTCACACACAGCCTCCCCTCCCCCAGCCTCACACACCGAGCATCCTCCCCTCTCCCCCAGCCTCACACACAGCACACACAGCCTCCCCTCCCCCAGCCACACACACATACACACAGCCTCCCCTCCCCCAGCCCACACACCCACAGGCCGCCCACCCCCCACCCCCAGCCTCACACATACACACAGCCTCCCCTCCCCCCAGCCTCACACTCACACAGCCTCCCCTCCCCCAGCCTCACAAACACACACACAGCTCCCCCCTCCTCCATCCTCACACACACACTCAGCCTCCCCCACCTCACCATCACACACAGCCTCCCCTCCCCACCTCACACACACACCTCTTCCCCTCCCCCACCTCTACACACAATAGCCTCCCAGCCCCAGCCTCACACACTACAGCCTCCCCCCCCACCAGTCCTCACACACACAGCCTCCACCTCCCCCACCCTCAAACACACGACAGCCACCCCCACCCACACACACTACACACACAACACCACCCCTCCCCCAGCCTCAACAACACAGCTCACACACAACCTCCCCCTCCCCCCAAGACCTCACACCACACACAGCCTCCCCTCCCCACCTCTACACAACACACACCACGGCCTCCCCTCCCCCAGCCTCCCCCCCACACACACAGCCTCCCCCCACACACACAGCTCCCCCCCACACACACAGCTTCCCCCACATTCCCCCCACACAAAGCCTCCCCCAGCCTCACACACACCACACAAATCCTCCTCCCCCAGCCACACACACACACAGCCTCCCCTCCCCCAGCCACACAAACACACACACAAATCCTCCCCCAGCCCTTCCCCCACACACACTCACAGCCTCTCCCCTCCCCCCCAGCCTCTCACACACAGCCTTCCCCAGCCTCACACACACACACACAGCCTCCCCTCCCCCATCCTCACACTACCCAGCCTTCCCAAGCCTCACACACACACACACACACAGCCTCCCCCACACACACAGCCTCCCCACCCCCAGCCTCACACACACACAGCCCATCCCAGTGTCACACACAGACCCCTCACACACACAGACCCTACCAGCCTCAGGGGGGGGGGGGGTCGCTGCAAGAATGTTCTGCTTCTCTGGGGCCCTCATTACCTCATGTAGGAGGGCCCGCGGCTCTCTTTTCCATACAGCTGCAGCAGTGTCTCTCTATCACCTCCTCCTGTTCCTAGCGTCTTGTGTGATCGGCAGTCCGGCCACTTACCACCTCTGCCAGCAGGTGAGGTCACTGAACCCCAGCCCACATGCAGAGAAACGTCGGGCCGACTCCGATCAGAGGAAACGATGGAGAACGGGAAGGAGGTGAAGACGCTGCTGTAGCTGTAAGTAAATAGCGCCGGCCCCTCACAGAAGCAGAGCCGCGCGGGCCCCCTCCACACAGAGAAAGGAGGAGGGCCCGGCTGCTCCGGTCACACCCACCCAGTCCCGTGCGTGTCATCAAGCGCAGCTGTGCCCGGGACACGCGGGCACGGCCCTCCTCAGCAGCGCCGGGCCCCAGCCATACACAGCGGCGCAGCGCCGCACTCATCACGGTACAGAGAACAGGCCCTAGGCCTGTTCTCGGGGGCATACTGGGCGAACTGGATGTTTGTGAAAGGGGGGTCCCATTTTTAAGTATAAGGCTAAACTGGGGGCAGATAAAAAAGGCCCAAAAAATATACCCCTTTGCAGCAATAAATGAGTCCGTACTTTTTGACTCCGAAGCCTATATAATTGCAGCGGCAGAATCATTCGAACCTATTGGACGCGCGACTCAGATGCCTGACTTAACTCTATCAAAGATGGCATAACAACACTGATTGCACTTGCATTAGTCGCCTGAAGCATCTACCTAAGAGTTCACTCAAATAACAAATCTGCATCTACTGATTAAATCCTCCTCCCCCCATTCTCAAAGAGCTCCAAAACTGCTAAACCAGAAACCTTGACTTCCAATGTCCTCACTCCTTATCGAGTTGGGGAAAAAGAGTGGGAAAGGGGGAAAGTTTGTCTTTGTTAAAGTTTTCTAGTGTGTTGTTATTGCAATTATCGTTATTACTGGGGGCAGTATTTTCTCTGGATTACATATTCTGTATTATTTTGGATAACCACTGGAGGGTAGTGCAATCACAAAGATTACCATATCACTTAATTTCTCCAATACAGAACTCCAGACATAGCCATTCTTCACAGGTGATTCACCACCATCTGATCAGAGTCATACGGCCTCATACCACACAGACTTCTGTCTGATCTCCTACACAACACCCAATTCCAGTGGAATTATAAACACACAACAACTGTGTACTGGTAGTCGAGAGACTCCTGGGGAGGTGTTCCGGTCTGACTCTCCTACACTAACTCTGGTTAACAACTAACACATAATAGACATAATACAAACTTCTGATACTGGCATTAATAATTTTTCAGCTAATTTAACCAGACTAACTTTGACGCTAAATCATAACATTTGAACTCCTCGACTGACACTTGCACTCTGCCATATTTACACTCTCGTGCCCTTACGGGCAACAATGTGTACCAGGTAATCTTCTACACCTCATAGAAAAGATCACAATGTAAATGTAAATAAAAGGTGACCTTTAATGTGACCGGAATCTGTACTATCACCTGAGGGGGGAAAAAAATGATTAAATTCCCGCAGCACCCGGGAA